>NW_026505223.1:0-2500 GCF_026875155.1 Cherax quadricarinatus
GTCGGGGGATCTCCTGTCTTTCTATCCCTCTTTCCCCCTTTGCCTTTGTACCATCTCTGTTTTTCCTTTCTTCTTGTGTTCTGTCGCGGTCGAGATACACCTCCTTTTGCCGTATGTCCTTAATCGTGCTTTCCCCTGCAGGATCCTGGTCCGAGTCGCTTCTGCCTTAAAGGGTCACTCTCCGGGCCCGGGTTCTTTTTTTTACAAACCCCCTTTTCCCCAAAAAATTTTTCCAGCTGGGTCTTTCGTCTTCTCCTTTTGCTTTCATGATGCTTCAATTGTTTTTTTTCCCCCCTTTGTTTTCTTGCTTATATTTTTCCCTTTCGATTTGGAGCCCATCACAAAGTGCCCTCCCCCTTTCATTCCCCCACTGCATATCCTGTTTTCCCCCTCATTTAAATTTGGTTTCCTCCACTGCAGTTTCCCTTTTCATCATTTTCATGGTAATGACTTGGGTCGTGGCCTGTCATTTTCCTTGTTGGTTTTCCCTTTGGGTCTGTTGTTGTTAGGGCCTCCACATAAAGCTTAGCTTTTTTCTTTTGCTACAGTTCCTCTGATAGGCATCCCCATGCAGTTGTGCCCCTTCTTTCCCTACAGTCCCCTTTTTTTGGGGCTGAGGTAGCAGTCTCTGTTGTAAATTCCCCCAAAATGTTCTTTATTTTCTTTAGGCTGTTTAGATTTTTCAATTCCCTTCTAAACTCTGTATCCTAGTTCCGCTGCTTTGACATGCCCTCCCATTTCCTGCTTTCCAATCTTCCTCTTTCCCTTCTCATGCTAAGTTCTTCTAGTTTCTTTTCCCCATTCTTATCCTTTTTATGAGCTCGCTGCCCAATTTTCCCTTTGCTTTTCCTCCCTGTCCCTTGGTTTTTCTTGTTGTCTTGGCAACCATTTTTTTTTTACCTGTTGCTCGGGTGGGGAAAACCTATGTAGTTTGTATTTTGGGGTTAGTAGTGTTGTGTCGAGTGGGGGGGGGGGGGGAAGTAGTGGAGGAATGTGGCTATGTGGGGCTGAGTGGGGAGGGGTGGGGGGGTTTGGGGTAAAGTGAACGGGGGAGGGGAGGGTGGGGGGGAGGGGAGGGATCAGGGGAAGTGGGAAAATCGGGGGAGGGGTGTTTTTTTGTGTTTTGTTGTGTTTGTGTTGTGTGTGTGTTTGTGTGTGTGTTTGTGTGTTTGTTTGTTTGGTGTGTGTTTGTGTGTTTGGGTTTGTGTGTTTGTGTGTTTGTGTGTTTTTGTGTGTGTTTGTGTTTGTGTTTGTGTTTGTGTGTGTGTGGTTTTTGTGTTTGTGTGTGTTTGTTGTTGGGTTTTGTGTGTTTGTGTGTGTGTTTGTGTGTGTTTTTGTGTGTTGTTTGTGTGTGTTGTTTTGTGTGTGTTTGTGTGTGTTTGTGTGTGTGTGTTTGTGTGTTGGTGTTTTGTGTGTGTGTTTTGTTTGTTTTTGTTTTTGTGTGTGTTTTTGTGTTGTTTTTGTGTGTTTTTGTGTGTTTGTGTGTGGTTTTGTTGTTGTGGGGAGAGAGAGGAGAGTGTAAATTTTTTGTGGGAATTGTGTGGGTTTTTTATGTACTGAAAGGTAGGTGGTTGTGCATTTAAGGTAAGTCTCAGTGGTCCTTTGGGTGCCACACCCTTTTTGTGACCTGACACCCCAACCTCCCGGGACTTCCGCACTTAGTGTGTGTGTGTTTGTGTGTGTTTGGGGTGGTTTGTGTTTGTGTGTTTGTGTGTGTTGTGGTTTGTGTTTGTGTGTGTTTGTGGTGTTTGGGTGTGTGTTTGTGTGTTTTTGTGTGTGTGTTTGTGTGTTTGTGTGTTTTTGTTTGTGTGTTTGTGTGTGTTTTTGTGTGTGTTTGTGTTGGGGTTTTTGTGTGTTTGATTGGTGTTTGTGGTGTGTGTTTGTGTGTGTGTGTGTGTTTGTGTTTGTGTGTTTTTTTTTTGGTGTGTGTTGTTTTGTGTTGTTTTGTGGTGTTTGTGTGTTTGTGTGTGTGTGTGTTTGTGTGTTTGTGTTGTGTGTGTGTGTGTGTGTTTGTGTGTGTGTGTGTTTGTGTGTGTTTTTTTGTGTGTTTGTGTGGTGTGTGTTTGTGTGTGTGTTTTGTGTGTGTGTTTGGTGTGGTGTTTGTGTGTGTGTGTTTTTTGTGTTTTGTTTTTGTGTGTGTGTTTTGTGTGTGTGTTTGTGTGTGTGTGTTTGTGTGTGTGTTTTTTGTGTGTGTTTGTGTGTGTTTGTGTTTGTGTGTGTGTGTTTGTGTTTGTGTGTGTTTTGTGGTGTGTGTTTGGTGTGTTTTGTGTGTGTTTTGTGTGTTGGTTTGTGTGTGTGTTTGTGTGTGTGTTTGTGTGTGGTTTGTGTGTGTTTTTTGTGTGTTGGGTGTGTGTGTTTTGGTGGAGAGAGAGAGGAGTGTAATTTTGTGTTTAATTTTGTGTGGAATTGTTGGGGGGGTTTTTTATGTACTGAAAGGGAGGTGGCTTTGTGATTTAAGGTAAGTTCAGTGGTCCTTGGCTGCCCACCCTTCTTGTGACCT
>NW_026505223.1:7500-23022 GCF_026875155.1 Cherax quadricarinatus
GTTTGCCTAAACCCGTAGGCTTTTTTTCAGCGAATCAAAAGTAGGCGGGAAAAGTAGAGATGTGAAGCGATTTAAACAGTCCATCACCCTTAAAGTCGTTTTAAATTTTAGGTTGTCAGTCCCCCGGTGGAGAGTTCGTTCCATAGTATGACTAGGGTTGGTTGGTTAGTTTGGTTAAGTTAGGTTAGGTTAGGGTTTCGTTTGGTTGGTTAGGTTAGGTTAGGTTAGGTTGGTTTGGTTCGGTTAGGTTAGTTTGGTTAGGTTAGGTTAGCTTAGGGGTTTGGGTTTGGTTGGTTCGGTTAGGTTAGGGTTGGGTTAGGTTGGGTTAGGTTGGGTTGGTTAGGTTAGGTTGGTTCGGTTTGGTTTGGTTGGTTGGGTTTGGGTTGGTTGGTTAGGTTGGTTAGGTTTGGTTAGGTTGGTTAGGGTTGGTTCGGTTAGGTTAGGTTAGGTTGGTTAGGGTTTGGTTCGGTTAGGTTGTTTGGGTTTGGTTAGGTTCGGTTTGGTTAGGTTAGGTTAGGTTAGGTAAGGTTAGGTTGGTGTGGGTTGGTTTCGTTAGGTTAGGTTAGTTTTAGGTTAAGGTTAGGTTTAGGACAGTCAGTCAGGTCAGGTCAGCGTCAGGTCAGTTCAGGTCAGGTAGGTTGGGTTAGGTTAGTTAGGTTAGTTAGGTTTAGGTTAGGTTTAGTTAGGTTTGGGAGGTTTCGGTTTTAGGTTCGGTTATGTTAGGTTAGGTATAGGTTTAGGATAGGTTTCGGTTTGGTTTAGGCTAGGCTAGGTTAGTTCAGTTAGGTTAGGATTAGTTAGGTTTCGGTTAGTTTTCGGTTTAGAACGGAACAAGGTACTAACGTGAACTGAACTTTAACTTAACGATAACGGTAACGTAAACTTAACGTAAACTTAACGTTAACGAATCATACTTAACGTAATCTTAACGAACTTAACTTAATTAACGAACTAACTGACGGGAACTGTACGGATACTGGTAACGTTAAGGTACTGAAAAGGTAATCTGATCGTTTAGGATGACGGATAGGTAAAGATAGGGTTCTGTTAGGATAGGTATCAGGAAAGGATAGGTAAGGATTCGGTTAGGTATAGGTTTCGGTTAAGGTTAGGAAAGGTTAGTATGTACGTTACAAGTTGGAGATTAGGCATTGGTAGGTTAGGTAATGATCGGGTATAGGTTATTTAGTATTAGGTTCGGATAAGGTTCGGTTAGGTTAGTTAGTAAGGTTAGTTGGGTTGGTTCGGTTAGTGTAAGGTTCGGTAAGGTACGGTTAAGGTTAGGTTAGGTTAGGTTCGGTTAGGTTTGATGTCGGTTAGTTAGGTTAGGTTAGGTTCGGTTCTGTTAGGCTAGGTTAGGTAGGTTAGGTTAGGTTCGGTTCGGTTTAGGTAGGTAGGCTGAGTGTTAGGTTAAGGTTAAGGTTAGTTTTCGGATAGGTTCGGTTAAGGTTCGGTTGGTTAGGTTTCGGTTAGGTTAGGTTTAGGTTAGGTTAGGTCGTTTAGGTTAGGATAGGTTAGGTAAGGTTAGTTAGGTTAGGTCGGTTAGGTTAGGTTAGGTTAGTTAGTTAGTAGGTTAGGGTTCGGATAGGTTAGGTTAGGTTAGGTTAGGTTAGGTTTATGTTAAGTTTAGGTTCGGTTAGGTTCGTTATGTTAGGTTAGGTTAGTTAGGTTAGGTAGTTGGTTAAGGTTCGGTTAGGTTGGGTAGGTTCGGTTAGGTTAGTTATTTATGTAAGGTTCGGTTAGGTTAGGTTAGGTTAGGTTTAGGTAGGTTAGGTTAGTTACGTATGGTTAGGTTAGGTTAGGTTAGGTTAGGTTTAGGTTTCGTTAGGTTAGGTTAGGTTAGGTTAGTTTAGGTTAGGTTAGGTTAGTTAGGTTAGGTTAGTTTCGGTTAGGTTCGGTTAGGTTAGGTTAGTTAGGTTAGGTTTGGTTGGTTCGGTTTGTTATAGGTTAGGTTAGGATAGGTTAGGTTAGTTCGGTTTAGGTTAGGCATAGGTTAGGTTAGTTAGGTTAGGGTTATGTTAGTTAGGTTCGGTTAGGTTAGGTTAAGGTTAGGTTAGGTTAGGTAGGTTTAGTTAGGTTAGGTTAGTTTTCGGTTAGGTTTAAGGTTAGGTTATGTTTCGGTTAAGGTAAGGTTTCGGTTAGGTTTAGGTTAGTTAGGTTAGGTTATGGTAGGTTCGTTTAGGTTAGTTAGTTAGGTTAGGTTAAGGTTGGGTTTGGTTGGGTTGGTTCGGTTAGGTAGGTTAGGTTTAGGTATAGGTAAGGTTAGGTTCGGTTAGGTTAGGTTAGGTTCGTTCGGGTTAGGTAAGGTTAGGTTTAGGTTAGGTAGGTTAGGGTTTAGGTTCGGTTAGGTTCGTTTAGGTTCGGTTAGTTAGGTTAGGTTAGGTTAGGTTAGGTTAGGTTTTGGTTAGGATAGGTTCGGTTAGGTAGTTAGGTTTAGGTTAGGTTAGGTTATGGTTCGTTAGGTTAGGTTTTTTAGTTAGGTTCGGTTAAGGTCTGGTAGTTTTCGGGTTTAGGTTAGGTTAGGTTAGTTTAGGTTAGGTTAGGTTTAGGTTTTCGGTTCGGTAGTAGGTTAGGGAGTTTAGGTTAGGTTAGGTTAGGTTATGTTAGGTTCGGGTTATGTTAGTTAGGGATAGGTTTCGGTTCGGTTTAGTATTAGTAAGGTTAGGTTAGGTTCGGTTATGTTTTCGGTTCGGTTCGTTAGGTTTAGGTTAGGTAGGTTTAGGTTAGGTTAGGTTTCGGTTAGGTTAGGGTTAGGATAGGTTAGGTTTAGGTTAGGGTTAGGTTATGTTTCGGTTAGGTTAGGTTAGGTTATGTTTAGGTTAGGGTTGGATAGGTTTAGTTTAGGTTAGTTAAGGTTAGGTTTTGGTTGGGTTTGGTTCGGTTACTGTATGGGCGACGGATCCTTTAAAGTAAAAGGATCTGGAACGTGTACCCGTAACTCAACTGAAAATTGAACGGATAGGTGTAAATGAACTGTAGTTAACTTGACGTTAACGTTAATTGAACTTAACTGTACGGAAAATGACCGGAAAGTTAACTGAACGTGCACGGAATTTAAACTGAACTTAACTTGAACTTAACTTAACGTTAAGCTTTGATAATGAGAGCTTACTTAACTGTAAATTAAGCTTAAACTAAACTTAAACTTAAGCTTAACTTTAACTTAACTTAAACTTAACTTGACTTAACAATTAATTTAATTGGAATTTAACTTAATTGAAACTTAACGTAATCTTAACTTAAGCTATAAAAACTTAAACTAAATGATAAGCGGTTCCCCCATCCCCCCTCGCGTGTACCAACTATCCCCAGCCGCCGTCCGAACTCCTATTTAACCGACAACCCTCCCCAAAATAGTTTCTGCAGAGCCGCCTTAGAGCAGTCATAGCCTGAGAGCCTCACTGAAAACCCCTAAGCCTAAGGTACCCAGACGCCCCGATAGGGAACACGTCACTGCAAAAGTACAGTATGGTCCCATGAAGCTCCTCGCTGAACACACACCAAAGCAGTAGGGTTAACCCTGACCCACCGAAGGGTACACGTCCTACTGGCTTTGAGTAACAGTATGTAACCAGAGCGCCTGCGCTGATACACAACCTAAGCCAGTAGGGTACCTTTACCACCGAATGGTACACGACTCACTTGGCTTTAGTAACAGTAGAGTACCAGAGCTCCTCGCGTTTACACACCTAAGCAGTAGGTACCTGACCAGAAGAAGTTACAACGTCAACTGGCTTTAGAAGAAAAATTAAGTAACCTGAGCGCCTCGCTGTACACACCAAAGCAAGTAGGTACCTGACCACCGAAAGGGTACCCGTCAACTGAGCTTCAAAACATTAAGTAACCTGAACGCTCCCTGCAGGGTACACGTCTATATGCAGTAGGTACCCGTGACCACCGAAACGTACCTATCTACTGGCGTTAGAAGAACCGCTCACCGCAGCTCACTGAGTCTGTTGGCCTCAGTTAACTTGAACTGCCGGATTCAGTGAGCTTGCAGCATGGTGTTCGGCCTAGCGGTGTGTGTCAAACGCGCCTTTGGAGAGGATTTACTGGACTACCGGTGGATGTCTGTGGACTCACCGTCTACGATTGAAGTCAACTGTGGGCCCGGAGTCCCCGTCAGATGGCTTTTAGCTGGGACATTAATACATGAAGAAAAGGTTGGAGAGATACACTGAACTGGGCCAGGACCTGAGTGTGACACTGATTACGTAGATGGAGATGGAAACACTGAGATAGCATAGGAGCCGTAGTGGAACACTTGAGAATAAGAAAAGGGGTCGGTGGGGACACGAAGATGGCCTGGTTGTAGTGTACACTGAACAGTGTCGTGTGACTGACTTCGTGTCGTGAAGGCAGAGTTGATTGTTAATTTAAAATTATAAAAAAATGTATATTTATAAATTAATAGGTTTTAGCAATAGAGATGATATATATAGTGACAGTAGTGTCAAGAGTTGTACCCTGTGTAGGGTAATTTATTAATTATAATTTAGTAAAATGCTGATTATAATATTAATTATAGTAAACATGTACATATTAATTATTATATCATAGGTCAAATACTCTAGACTCAAAGATAGTTGATTTTTAATATAAAATGATTAATCTATAATTATAGTGTGTATTTATGTATCCCGAACTCTTTATTACATCAGAGATAAATCTACTTACCGTGTTTCTTTTAAAAAATTACTTTTTTGTAATATATTAAGTGGCCTGTCCGGGAGGATACTGATTTATCTGAAATGATTTCTGGAATGATCATATCCGGATTAAGATCGGTTCGGGAGTACAAATTACATTGATCTTGTGTGTGTCGGAGTCCCATTGGTGGTGGGGGTGTTGGCGGGCCCCCTGCCAAACTAAGCGGTTAAATATTAACCTGCCGGCCGGCAACGTACTACTACTGGGTACGTCATCAAACCCAATGTAGGGGGCTGCTGAGCCGGCCTTAGAGAAGCAGTAAGAGCCTGATTGCCATCACGTACAGACACCTAAGCAGTAGGTACTGACCACCGAAGGGTAACACGCTACTGGGCTTTAGTAACAGTAGGTAGAGCAGCGGTGTTATTGTGTTGCCCAGAGAGCGCCTCCGCTGTACTAAAAACACACCTAAGCAGTAGTAACCTTACACCCGAAGGGTACACGTCCAACTGTCTTTAGTTAACAGTATGATACCATAGCCGCCTCGCTGTCACACCTAGCAGTAGGTACCGACCACCGAAAGGGTACACGTCTACTTGGCTTTATGTAACATATGTACTCAGAGCGATCCTCGCTGTACTACACCTAAGCATAGTAAGCCTGAACCACCGAAGGGTCCACGACTGCCTGCTGGCTTTAGAAATATTAATTACCTGAAGAAGCGCCTCGCTGTACACACCTAAAGGGCAGATAGTACCTGACCACCCGAAGGGTTACACGTCTACAGGCTTTCAACATTTAAGTAGTACGACTGAACTCTCAGGGTAACACGTTCCTAAGCAGTAGGTACCTGAGTCGCCACCGAGATCGGTACCTATCTACTGGCGTTAGAAGAACCGCACACGCCGCAGCACAGCTAGGAGTCAGTTGCCTCAGTTACACTGACGGCCGGATTCATGAGCATGGCCAGGCATAGGTGTTCGGCTAGCGGGTGGTCATCAAAAACCGCCTTAGTGGAGGATTTACTGGACCTAACCGTTGATGTCTGTGGACTCACCGCGCTACGTTGAATCAAAACTGTGGGCCGGAGTCGTCTGGATGCTGTTTTTTTTTTAAGTGGACATTACATGAAGAAAAGGTTGTGGAGTGTTAACACTGAACTGGGCATGAACCGTAGTTGTGACAACTGTGGGGACGCCGATAGGAGTGGAAACACAGAGAAATGCATATGGCCCGAGTGGTGAACACTGAAATGAAAAGGGAGTCGGGACACTGGAAGGATGGTCCAGGTTGTGTAGTGACGGCACTGAACAGTGGGTTGCGTGTGACTGACTTCGTGTCGTGAGAGGCAGTTATTGTTAATTTAATTATTATGAAAAATGTTTATATTTATAAATTAATTTATGTTTTATCATAGAGATATATATATATTGTACAGTATGTCCCAGAGTTGTAAACCCAGGTGTAGGGTTATTAAATAAATTTATTTAGTAAAATGCTGATTAAAAAGTATAATATAGTAACAAGTACATATTATTATTATAATCATAGTTCAAATACCTCTAGACCAAAGATAGATGATATTTATATATTAAAGATAATTTATAATATTAATGTGTGTATTTTATGTATCGCCGAACATCTTTAATACAAAGGAGTAAAATCTTACCTTACCGTGTTCTTTTAAAAATTACTATATAAGACCACAACGTGTTAAACGTAACTATGAGAACTTGAAACGGAACTGAACGGTTGAACGTTGAACTGAACTGTAATCGTAACGGAACGTTACGGTACGGAACTGAACTGGATCGGGTAAGGAAAGGTACTGAACTTAACTGTAACTTACTGGTATATGTAAACGTGAAATGAACTGAACCGTAAGCTGAACCTTAACTTAACTTGAACTGAACTGAACTGAACAGGACTTAACTGAAACGTAACTGGGAACTTGACTGAAACTAACTGTAACTTAAACTTAATCTTGAACTTAACTTAACTTTGCATTTGTTTCGATTTTGTTCTATGGGTAGGTACTATCTGGTAACGTAACTTGTACTAACTTAACAAAACGTAACTTAACCTAACTGGACTTGAAACTAACGTAACTTGAACGGAACGTGAACGTAACTTAACGTAACTTAAAATGTAACCGTAACTGAAATGATCTTAACGTAAAGAACGTTAACGTAAAACGTAACGGATACGTAAAGGTAACGTGAAAATGGAACGGATAGGAACCGGAAAGTGTAAACGGAAATTTAGGAATAGGTTCGGTTAGGTTCGGTTAGGTTAGCAAGGTAATTGTAAAGGTAATATCGGATAGGTTCGGTTAGTTGTATCTGATTAGGTTCCGGTTAGGATCGGTTAGATATAGGTTAGGTTAGGTTAGGTTAGGTTAGGTTACGGATCGGATAGGTTTAGGTATCGGTTAGGATCGGTAGGTTAGGATAGGTTTAGTTAGGTTCGGATAGGTAGGTTCGGTTATGTTAGGTAAGGTTCGGTTAATGTTAGGTACGTTAGGCTCGTTAGGTTAGGTTAGGTTAGGTTAGGATAGGTAAGGTTAGGTTAGGTTTAGGATTATGTAAAGGTTCGGTTAGGTTCGGGTTAGGTTCGGTTAGTATTAGGTTAAGTTCGGTTCGTTAGTGGGTAGGTTTAGGTTAGGTAAGGTTAGGTTAAGGTTAGATAGATTCGTATAAGGTTAGCATATGTTAGGTTAGTCGGTTAGGTTCGGTTAGGTTGGTTAGGTTAGGTTAGGTTTAGTTAGGTTAGGTTCGGTAAGGTTAGGTTTAAGGTTAGGTTAGGTTATTTAGGTAGGTCACGTTAGGTTATGGTTAGGTTAGGTTAAGGTTCGGTAAGGTTAGGTTAGATAGGTGGTTGGTTAGGTTAGGTTATGTTAGGTTAGGTTAGGTTTTGGGGAGGATTCTGGTTAGGTTATGTTAGGTTCGGTTAGGTTCGGTTAGGTTCGGGTTAGGTTCGGTTAGGTTAGGTTTAGGGGTAGAGGTTAGTTAGGTTTAGGTTCGGTTATGGTTAGTGTTTAGGTTAGGTTAGGTTAGGTTAGGAGTTTTAATTTTTTTAGGTTAGGTTAGGTTTAGTTCGGTATCGTTTAGGTTCGGTTTAGTTCGGATAGGTTCGTTAGGTTAGGTTAGGTTAGGTTTAGGTTTCGGTTAGTGTAGGGTTAGGAGTTAGGTTAGGTTTAGGTTAGGTTAGGTTAGGTTCGGTTAGTTAGGTAGGTTAGGTTAGTTAGGTTAGGTTAGGTTGGTTGGGGGGTTAGGTAGGTAAGGTTAGGTTAGGGTTCCGGTTAGTTAGGTTAGGTTAGGTTTAAGTAGGTTTAGTTCGGTTAGGTTAGGGTTAGGTTAGGGTTAGGTTTAGGTTAGGTTAGTTTGGTTTGGATTAGTTAGGTTAGGTTAGGTAGGTTTGGATAGGTTAGGTTTCGTGGTGCGGCTACTACAACCCACCAACACTGAGGCCCCTCCCCTGAGCTCAGCCTGGGGGTCAAAGGGGAAGGGCCAGTTGCCCTACCCTTGCCTTAACAGGGTGCGCTCCCTCAGAGAGTGGGCGAGACCCCACAGGGTTAACACACCTTAGTTACTTTACCATCCATACAATTTTCTTTTATAAATGATGCGGGTCTTGTCCATGCCTCCCTCTCTTAAGGGCTCGTCCCCTCTTCCTTCTTAACGTGGGTCCATTTGTACTCTCGTCGTACGGACCTTGTCCTGTGTGCCTCCGGTTTTTTTTTGTTTTTTCGTTTTTTTTTTGTTCTTCCTTCTGCGGTGGGCAGGGACGCTCGTCGTACTCTACTCTCCTTTTGGCCTTTGAACATACTACAGACTCCTCTCTCTAGTGCCTACTATCATCTAGTTGTTTGGAAGGCTCCTGCCACGGAGACTACCACCTCATCTCGTACTGTGGTCTTTGTGTCTCTGTAGTAGGCCCTGCCTTCACGTCCCATGCCTCCTCTTGGCGGGTCCATACCCTGTTAGGTTCTAGTCTCACGGGCGGGGGGCGATTCCTCCCCTCGTTCCTCTGGTCCCTGGGGGGTCGGACGAGGTTCCTGCTGGGCATACCTAGGGAGGAGGGGATAGATGGGTTATTTTTAATTACCTTGTTTTGGTTTGAGCTTGTCTGGATCCACTCTCCGACTTCCCTTGGGTCTTCCGTCCCCTCCCCGTCCCAGGGATGCCCGGTCTGTTCCCTTTCCTTGTTGTCCTGTCCATTGCACTTCTTCTACCCGTTCCCTCCATGCTCTGTTTGCTCTCCTCGCCTGCTGAATGGATTTTCCCCCTTTCCCTGTTCCATTATGTCGCTGGTAGAACTCTGTCTCTCTCTCACCCCTTGCTGGGCCAGGTTGGGTGGTGGCTGGGGTTTCCTAGTCCGCTGGGGATCGGCCCCCTGCCGGTCCCTGGTTTCTGGCTGGAATGAACTCTCCGTCCCTTCCATTCGTCTTCGTCCCTGTCCCCTTGGGTCTCGTTCTTCGAACGTCAGGAATTCTGAAAGAGAACTGAACAATGATAGGGTTCCGTGGAGCTCTAGCTCCCTTGGGCCCGTAGCTGTGGGTGGTTGTCTGCTAGATCTAGTACTGAGCTCCTGGACCCCCCTCTGACCAGGTGTTGAATCTCTACTTGTCCTGGGGGCTGCTGCTGTCAGTTGTGCTTCCGGTCTGTCACTTTTTCCGTTCCTCTGTCTGTGGCTGTCATTGTGGTTTTCCTGTGGCTGTTGGCGCTGTTTTCTTGGGCGCCAGGTGTGCATCCCCGTTTTCCGCACTAGGGGGGAAGGAGGGCGTCTCCCTTTTCGTCCCTGGCCAGCCCCTATGCTCCTTCCTTTTCTGCTAAATCTTTCCTTCCTCTGTCGGTGGGAAGCCCTACCGCTTCGTAAACGCTTCCATTCTCGTCGATTCCCCCCCATGGGTGAATCCTCTATCTCGGGCCTCCCTCGTCCTCTCCCGGCCCTAGGTCGTCTCGTCACCTGCGAAAAAAAGAAGAGACGGGAAAAGGGTGGGGGGGGAGGAGGGGGAGGAAGGAGAGGGTAGAGGACTGTGGTAGGGGCAGGGTATCTGGTAGGGCTTCATAGGAATTTCCATTCTTCCTCTAGCTGCCCTGAAAGTGCATGGTTTCGTTGGCGGGTCAGGCCTCGCTAAGGTCCCACAGGGGTTCGATACGCCGGTCTCGGGACTCTTGCTGGGTTTATTGCTCCGACTCCTGCATTAGCTTGCAATGTCCCGTAGCTCGCTCTTCCTTCTCTCACTAATTCCCTTATTAGCACTTGTTTGAAAGCTTTAAATTTTCCTCATCCATGTGCGAAAGCTGCCACTGCACAGCCAGAAAACCAGCATCTTGACAATGTGTGGATGACATTTTTTTCGCTGAGTTCCCCACATGTTTAATTTATACCACTCAAGTTAGGGACAGTCTCTTGGCATAGCGTGCCGAGTATAGTGCATGTCGTAAAGCCTATCTCAGATGGATCACATCCATAGCATAGCAGACTTGATATAATTGGCGTTGGCCACTATATTATCTTTTCTCCTTATATAACCTTTCAATATGATTTCAGGAGCTAACTGTTTCTTATCCCTTGTCGAAAGAGGCCTAAATGGACTTTCAACCCTGATAATCCCACAGGGAATGGTCCACTGCTAGTTTTAATGAACGTCAAGATACTTGGGTAGTAGGGTGAAGGGGTATGTTTAGTTCAACAATCCCGTCTGTATAGGTCAAAAGAGGCTATTATTAGAGACCAAGTACCACATAGTACAGCCTACCTCATTGTGTGTTTTTTAGTTTACCTCGTGAGCGTAATGACCTCTCTAGGCATATTGCTCCTCTAAGAGTGTTGTCTAGGGGATCTTCGTTATAACCAGGGGGGTTCCAGGTGTGGTCCTCATTCCTCTGTTGTCACTGCATTAAAACCTGCAGAATCCATGTCTCCAAAAGCCCATGGCGGTGTAACCTCTTACCCCTCTTTCTCCCTCTCATTTTACCAGTATGCTAGATTCGCTCATTATAACAACACAGTATTTCCCTCAGGTAGGAATTAAACACACGGTACTGTACGTGAACAAGGGCACAAACACAAGTCTTAGGTGGTCTAGTAAACTCTAGGCAAAACCGTTTATTTCTTCCGCCCGTGATTGGATCTTCAGGAGGCGGGCTTTCGATAATGGTGCTTAGCCTTCTGACGCTTGTTTGCACTACTGTTTATTATATGAAAAAGGTGCCGTGTTTATAAGGCCACGGCTCAGTACAAGGTGGTGGGTGCCAGATAAGACTACATTCATATCTCACAAAGTATGGGTGCATGAAAATACCATATATTACAAATTTTTCAGTACAAATTCTCCTATAAATTTTTCAATTTTTATCCACCTGTTCATACAATAGAAATCTTTGTGTGCTCTACTGTTTATTAAGAATAGGTGCCGGGGTTTATCAGGCCTCGGCTCAGTACAAGGTGTGGTGACAGATATGACTTACATGCTTAGTCCCTCACAAATGTATGGGTGCAATGAATACATATAGTACAAATTTTCAGTACAATATTTCTCCTATAAATTTTCAATGCTTTTTCCACATGTTCATACAATAGAAATCTTCAAGTAATACAAATTTACAGTCCAAAGTTTTCATACAAATTTCCTATACTTTATCTACATGTTTAACAATACATAGTTTTCAAAGGGTTATACAAATCCCGCAGGTCCACAGTACAAGTCCTAAATTTGGTGTACTTTCTAGTGTTTATCTTAATACCAGGTTTCGCAGTTGCAGCAAGGGTAGGTTAGGTTAAGTGCTTACTGTACATAATGCTTCTCATAGGCCTGAGGGTCTGTGCCCCCGAAAAAATCCAAAAAGCGGAGTGATAATTGATTCCCGATCCAGAAAATCGGTTTGCCGATTCCTGTGTGTACATATCCTAATTTTAGTGCAAACCTAGTATGTACTCCGGTCAAGGTAGGTTAGGTTAGGTTTTATTTTTTTTTGACTGGGTTTTCTACTCTTTCCTTACTCTATAAATAGGGCTAGGCATCCTCAAGAATCCATAGATCAAGCGTCCTGGTCTAGCCTGCCCGTAAAAATAATAAAGGTATTAACCTACAAGGTTATGCAACCTAGATAACCCTTGAAAATACATATTAACAATGCAAAAGAAGGTATGTCGGCTTGACGTCGTTTGGTCTCCCGCTCCCTGTCCCTGCTGGTTCTAGGGTAACTTTCTCTCTTCCCTGGGTGCCTCGTGCCGCTCTCCTCTCGTACTCCTACAGCTCCTGTCCTCGTTTGGGTGAGGGCAGGTCTCCCCCTGCTGCTCCACTCTCCTGCTTTGGATTGGGGACCCCGAGCTTGAGCCTGGGCGAGGTTTACTGCGTGGAAACGGCAGGTCCGTTTTCTGTCACGGGGGTAAGGTTCCAGCTCCTGTCTTCTCTGTCTTCCCGCCTGGAATGTCAAGCTATTCCCTGTTGGAAAGAAACAATATGGTCGCCGCTTACTCGTCGGTTCCTCTGATCTCCGTCCCACGTATGGCCCTCTTCCAGTTGATTCCATCGCTCTCCGTCCCGCGCGGGGGGGTGGGGGGGGTTTTCCTAGTGTCTCCTCTCCCACGAGGTCTGGGCTGCTCAGGGCTGGTCCTCAAACTGCTCCACGGCGGCTTGCTGGCTATTTCTAAAAAGAAGAAGAGAAAAAGAAACTACAAATTCATGATTACATCTGCAAATATTTCTTCCAGACCAGTACAGACTACGTCAATGTGAAGAATTTCAATTAGGCTTGGTGGGTACCTCAGACGAGTAAACAATGGCGGCATGTCTCTGCTCTGGGGAATCCCCGACCCTCCTCTCATCCGCTGGGGGAAGACACAACAAAACAACCGATGTTCTCGTTTTGTTTCACTAAGGGAGTTGCCCTCCAGGTCTCTTTCTCCATCAGGGGCGGCTTCCGAAGGGCGTCCCCCTTCCTGAACACAGCCGAGGATCGTAAGGGATAGGTTTCGTTGTGCGGCTACTACACCAACACTGAGCCGCCCCCGCCCTGACGCTCAGTCTGGGGGTCTCAAGGAGGGCAGTGCCCTACCCCTTGCCTTACAGGGTCGCTCCCTCAGGAGAGGGCGAGACCAACAGGGGCGAGACCCACAGGGGTTAAACTCACCTTAGTATCCATACCAATTTTCTTTTAATGATGCGGGTCTTGTCCTTGCCTCCTCTCTAGGGCTCGAACCCCTCTTTTAAACGTGGGTCTTACTCTGTCGTAGCTGTCCTTTTCTGTGTGCCTCCGGTTTTTTTTTTCTGCGATGGGCAGGGACGCTCTCGTTACTCGTGCCTTGGAACATACTACAACCCTTCTTAGTGCCTTACTATCTAGTTGTGTGGAAGGCCCCTCGGAGGACTACCACCTCTTCTCGTACTGTGGTCTTTGTGTCTGTAGTAGGCTGCCTTCACCGTCCCCATGCCTCTGCGGTCATCTGTTGTTAGTCACGGTGCGGGGGCGATTCTCGTTCCTCTGGTCCCTGGGTCGGCGAGGTTCTGCTGGGCATACCTAGGGAGAGGGGATATAGAGGGGGTATTTTTTTTTTACCTTGTTTGTTGAGCTCTGTCTGGACCCACTCTCGATTCCCTGGGGTCTTCCGTTCCCCGTTCCCTGGGATGCCCGGCTGTCCTTCCTTGTTGTCTGTCCATTGCTCTTCGTCCCTCACTCCTGGTTTCTCCTGCTGTAGTGGTTTTCCCTGTTCATTGCGCGGTAGGAAACCTGTCTCTCCCATTGCTGACTGGTGTGGGCGGGGGTTCCTAGTCCTGGGATGCCCATGCCGTCCCTGGTTTCTGGCTGGATGATCTCTCGTTCCTTCCATTTACGTCTTTCGTCCCTGTCCCTTGGGTCTCGTTCTTCGAAACGTCTGAATTCGAAAAGAGAATATTGAAAAGGTTAGGGGTTCCGGTGGGAGCTCTAGCTCCAAGGGCCGTAGTGTGGGTGGTCTGCTGCAGGCTTGTACTAGCTCTGGACCCCTTGACCAGGTGTTGTTGAAATCTCTACTTGTCCTGGGGCTGCTGCTGTCTGCTGGGCTGTTCCGTTTCCTAGATCACTTTTTCCGTCCTCTGTCTGTGGCTGTCTTTTGTGGTTTTGTGGCTGTTGGCGCTGTTCCTTGGGCGCCCTGGGTGTTCCTCGTTTTCCGCACTAGGTGGGAAGGGCGGTCTCCCTTTCGTTCCCCTGCGCCAGGCCCCTGTTGCTCCGTCCTTTTGCTATCTCTTCTCTGTCGGTTGGCGGAAGCCTACCGCTTCGTAGAACGCTTCCATTCTCGTCGATTCCTTGGTGATTCCTCTATTCGGCGGCTCCCTCAGTCCGCTCCCCGTCCTAGGTCCGTCCTTCGGATCCTGCGAAAAAGAAGAGACGGGGAAAAAGGGTGGGGGGGGGGAGGGGGAGGAAGGGGGAGGTAGATAGAGGACCTGTGGTAGTGGCCCAGGGAGGGGTTATCTGTAGGCTGCTTCAGGAATTTCCATTCATCTCTTGCTGGCTGAAAGTGCATGGTTGCCCCGGTTGGGGGTCAGGCTCGCCTAAGGTCCCACAAGGGGTTCGATACCCGTCTCGGGACTCTTCATGGTTTTAGTGCTCGAGTCCTGTACATAGTTGCAATGTGCCCTAGCTCGCTCTTTCTCTAATTCCCTTATTAGCACTTGTTTGAAAGCTTTAATTTGTCATCCATGTGCCAAAGCTGCCACTAGCAAAGGCTTCTAGAACCTGCTGCTTGACAGGTTGTGGATGAATTTTTCGCCGAGTTCCCACTGTGTTAATAAACCACTCTGGGTAGGGACGGTTCTCTTGCATTGCTGCCAGTAAGGCAGGTCTAAAGCCTATTCAGGGATCACATCCATAGCATAGCAGTCCTTGATATATTGGCTTTGGCACTTATTATCTTTTCCTTATAGTAACTTTCAATATGTTCAGAGCTTTCTGTTCTTTTCTTGTCGAAAGGCCCCTATTGGTCTTCTACCTGATAATCCCTCTGGGAATGGGTCCAATGCTCAGTTTTAATGAACGTCAAGATACTTGGGTGTAGGGTGAAGTGGTTTTAGGTTATTCATATTCCCTCAGTTAGTCTAAAGTTGGCTATTTAGAGACCAAGTTTTTTTTTACCACATAGTACACTACCTTCATTGTGTGTTTTTAGTTTACCTCTGTGAGCGATGACCTCTCTGCATTGCTCCTCAGTGTTGTCTAGGGGATCTTCGTAGGGTAACCTGGGGTTCCAGGTGTGGTCCTCATCCTCTGTTGCACTGCTGTTTAAACCTGCAATCCTGTTTCCAAAGCCCATGGAGGTGTATCCTTACCCCACTTTCTCCTCATTTTTCCAGTGAGGCTAGATCGCTCATTATAACAACACAGTTTTCTCAGGTAGGAATTAAACACACGGGTACTGTACGTGAACAAGGGCACAAACACAAGTCTAGGTGGTCTAGTAACTCTAGGCGACGCGTTTCTTCCCCGTGGGGATTCTTCAGGCTTGGTCTAGCCTCTGTCGACTTGTGTGCTTACTGTTTATTAAGGAATAGGTGCCGGGGTTTATAGGCCTCGGCCTCCAGTACAAGGTGTGGTGCCAGATTATGACTACATTGCTTAGTCTCACAATGTATGCGTGCATGAATTTACATATAGTACAAATTTCGTACAATATTTTCTCCTATAAATTTTCAATGCTTTTTCCCATGTTCATACAATAGAAAGAAATCTTCAAGTAATACAAATTTACAGTCCAAAGTTTTCATACAAATTTCCTATTCTTTATCTACTGTTTATCAATACATAGTTTTCAGATGAGGGTATTACAAAATCAGCAGAGTCATCACAGGTTACAAGTCCTAAATTTGGTGTACTTCTAGTGTTATCCCAG
>NW_026505224.1:0-16613 GCF_026875155.1 Cherax quadricarinatus
CGCTGATCCGTAGGGGTTCTGAGGCCTGGGGAAAAATGGAGATAATCAGGCTTGGGAGACTAACTCCAATTCCTTGGATCAGTAGCCCTTCACCGGTGTGTGATTAAACAGTTAATGTTTTCAGAGTAATTCTCGTCATCATGGCACAAACTGAATAAAAATATATTTTCTTTTCTTTAAGCTGGTGTTCAGTTTAAGTAATATACGGATTAATTATTTTTTGTTATTTAGTACAAAATGAAAAATGCTTAATGCAAAGTCATATAACATGCGTTCACTGCCTTGTAACACTTTATAAGTGAACTGAACCCCTTTATCAAAATGCGGGAAAAATAACATACAACACACAATCCAAGTCCCTTTACGACCAGTCTGCCACATAGTGCAGCAGATTGCAGAGTGGGAGGTGCGTGAGGTGGGTAGCCAGGCACCATCCCAGGCAGTGAAGGGACCAGGCACTATTCCTGGCAGTGAGGGGGGGGGGCTCGGGCACTATCCCACAGAGAGTGGAAAAACCCAAACACTATTCCAGTAGTGAGGGACCCCCAGACATTTCCCTCCCAGAAAGTAAGTAGTCCCAGGCAAAAGGGAAAGCATCCGTGAGGGATCCCAAGCAATGGCCCCAGCAGCTATGGGCCCCAGGGGATCGGTTCTAGCAGTAGGGGAAGTGTCAAGGGGCCCAGCAGTGAGGGCCACAAACCCACCTGCAGTGAGAGTCTCAGACTCCGGCCCCCTGCAGTGAGAAGCCAGACCCCATCCCTAACACCCAGGGGCAGCGGGCGGGCAACAGCAGGGTCAGCAGCAGGAATCAAGAGTCATAAATCAGCAGGTGCCCGCCCCCCCCGGCTGGAACAAGGGCACGGTAAAGCGCCGCCTCGCCAGTGTACGTTATCTGTGAGGGTTCGTGGACGAGGTCTTTGTTTTGCACCGGGGCAACACCCTCTTGGGATTATTGGCGCTCGGGAAGAGATTAACTTGATGGTCAGGAGGAGGCTAACTCTTCTGTTTATGATTTGGCTTCATTTCCGTAGCGTCAGCAACTTCCTTGAATTCACCGGGAGGTACGTGTCACCGCGGAGATGACTAGTGATTAAATGTCTTCTTTGTAGCAGTTTTCAAATTAATTCATTTGATGCTGAACTGTCCGTTGCAGATGACACGTCCCAAATTTGCAAGCTGCGGATGTCCCCGTCAACAGTATCCTTTAGTCTCAGTGAAATTTCTATGATATGCAATTAATGTTGCAAAAATATTAAAATATTTTATCAGTATTATATTCAGAGCCACGTTAAGAGCCATAACTGAGCAATACAATCAGAACATTATTTCATTTGTTGTGTCGGGTTTTTAAAAGCGTCGCAGCAGATATGTTACTAATATAGATCGCGGAGGTCTTGAAGCATTATTTTCGTCATTTTGGCCCAAAGATGCTCTTTATAAATTGGTATATGCTCGTCAGTTAACCCTACGTCAACCGTCTTCAGTGTTAAATTTTTATATATGTTAGCTTAATTTCTAGTTGTAGCACTGTGATTCTTTTTGTAAAATTAATCTCCTCTTTCTTAAGTCTTACTATCACTTTTTTTGCTGACATCTATCGACTTAAGTGGGAAAATGGATGTGCTTCTGCTGTGTTGAACCGCACTGGGATGGCCCTGTGGTGTACTCACCTATTTGTGGTTGCAGGGGTCGCGCGTATGTGTGTGTGTGTGTGTGTGTGTGTGTGTGTGTGTGTTGTGTGTGTGTGTGTGTGTTGTGTGTGTGTGTGTGTACACCCACCCTCGTCAGCCAGCAGGCTGTCTGTTAAGGACAACCTTTAACGCAGCCTCAACAACCCAGGCAGCATGAAAGAGCTTGGCTTTAGGGCGTCGAGGGGCCCAATTTTTGCACTAGCCTTTGAGTTTCCTCGTGGGCAACGTACAGCAAACCACCACTTTGAAAAGCGCAATAACACGCCCTGTGTGCACCCTCTTTCGTGCGTGTAGTCACCCAGTGTGGCGTCTGCTTTGTTTAAAAAACATCTCTGGCTAGCGCTCGCTGGCACGTACCCCTCCAGCTATTGGTGTTTCAATAAGCTTTCCTCAGCTGCGTCTTGATCTCCAAACACAAAAATCTTATTGTTTCTGCCCATGTGGGTAAGTTTCTCTCCCCGTGAAGATTTAGTTAGAAAAGATTAAATCTCTCCCGGGGTGTTGGTAAGGTTTTGAGAGGGTGACAGATGTTCTTGAAGCAGGGGGAGAGAGAGGCAGGAAGTGGGTTCAGTGTTGGAGGTGGGTGCCTGGAAGAGGGAGGACTAGACGTCTGATGGAAGAAAATATTGTGTGAAAGGAGTAGTGGTGGTGTTTGGAAGTTGATGTGTGTGGTGGTGTTGGTAACAGTGTCTGGAAGGTGGTAGTGTGTTTTGGTGGTGGTGGTTGCTGTAGTTTGGGGGTGGTGGTGACGTGCAGAGGGGGTGAAGTTTTGGTGGTAGTGGTGATTAGGTATGAGAAAGGGAGCAGTAGTGTTGCATGAAAGACAACAGTGTGTTGCAAAGGCAGAGGGACAACGAAAACTGAAAAAAGACCACACACATAAAACACACACACACACACACACACACACACACAAAACACACACACACACCACACACACCCCAACACACACACACACACACACACACAAACAAAAAACCTGCAACATAGAATATCTCACAAATACTAATAAACTATTCAATCAACAAGCATAAGAGCACAAGAACGGGGAACACTGCTGCAGGCCCCCTGCGACCCATACAGGAAGTAGTTTTTCTCAAAATCAATAAACAATCCCCTGAAAGGAGGTTCCTTAACCCCGGGAGCGGTTTTTGACCCAAGGAATTAACCTAACTCTAATCTTCCCTTCAACATACCTGATTGTCTCCATTCTCTTGGAGATGAAAAACCCCTAGGGGGTTTAGTGTTTCTTTTTTTTAACATAACAGTACGGTGAAAATGAAAATTATTTCAATGTATTTTTTTAAATTATTGGATTTTTTTAAATTTTTTTAATTCTGAACTTTCTTGATGATAATTTTGCACTTTTTTTCTTGGTAAGAATATACTCATTGTGTTAAGAAAAAAATTTGCCCAGGGGGTTAAGATATATCCTCAGGTGTGTGTGGAATATTCCCCAGGGTGAGATAAAACCCAGGCCCGTTGAGGACTTTCCCCGTTGTGTGAGTTAGCTGTGTAATGGTATCCCCCAGTTGTACTCCCCAGTTAGGTCGCGGGGTCAGCCGAGCTCCTGGCCCCGCCTCTTCACTGTTTCCACTGGGGTCCCTCTCCCTGACCGGAGCTTTATCATACCCTGCTTAAAAGCTATGTAGGGACCTGCCTCCACTAATCGCTTCCCAAACTTTTCCCCTTATGACTACTCGGGGCTGAAGAAATACTTCCTAACATCCCTGTGATTCATTTTTTTTCACTTCCAACTGTGTCCCCTTTGTGTGTTGTGGTGTGTGTGTGTGTGTGTGTGTGTTTGTGTGTGTGGGGGTGTTGTGTGTGTGTGTGTGTGTGTGTGTGTGGTGAAATTACCAAGGTGTTTGTGTGTGCAATGTCCCAAGGTGGGTGTGAAGGAAAAAACTGAGGGTCCTTTTAAAAATATATACAAGGGATGTTCAAAACCTTTCAAAAAGTCACTTCTTCTCTTAAAATCGAAGGTGAAGAAAAAACCCTCATCCCTTGTATGAGTGCCCACACGGGTTTAGTGTGGCTTTTTCAGGGCATTGAAAAAGCCTTCGTTAAATATCCGAGGACTTTTAAAGAAACCTTCACTAAGCATCCCAAAGGCTGAAATTTAAATTGGTTTCCTCGGTGACCTTTGAGAGGATTACAAAAAAAATAGTTTAAATTTTCTTCGTTTTTTTCCCCCGGTTTTTTAAATTTTGAGAAGGGGAAATTTTTAGGGAGCTTTTAAAGACATCTTTCAACGTCATTTTCTCTCTCATTACTTAAGCTTCTCTAAACCCGTTGTGGCCCCCCTCATTGAGGGAATGGATGGAAAGGGGGCAGAGGAGACCCTGGGGGGGGGTGGGGATCGGGCGGGGGGAGGGTAAGAGGCTAAAGGATAAGAGAACAAGGTGGGGACGGGGGAAAGTGTAGGACGGGGACATAAGGGGTTAGACAAAACAGTAGAGACACGAAAAGAATGGGATCTGAGAGATCGTGAATGCTATTGCAATTTATTTTTCTTTCACTGGGGTTATATTCCCCAAGGGGAAAATCACTTTTCCTTGTTTTTTATCCGAGCTCATGCTGGTGAATTTTTTTTTTCCGCCCACACTTCCCTTTCGATATCATCTCGACTCACCCCCCTCCCATTGTAGCTCTTGGCCTAATTTAACCCCCATTCTCCCCGAACACAGGTGCATTGCTACCAGGTCAGCAGACCAAATTGGGATACATGGGTCGTCTGCCACGTCAAAAGGGAAGTATCAAGACACGAAGAGGTCAGCGTTCCCAACAGAACGGAAACCCCAAGGTAATCAGTTCCAGTAACAACTGAAAACACTGGAGGGAGTCGTTATGTTACCTATGAAAAAACAGTAAGCAACATCACCTAAGATATTTACCATTTGTCTTCCTTTGTATTTTTAAAAATTAAAAAAAAAAAAATCAAATTATAATTTTCAACTATACCCTTAAATTTTTTTTAAAAACTTTACTAACTCCATAACAATTGGCTCATCTTTAAAACCCCTACCCCTTTTATGCTTAAAAAATTGTCGTGGTTATAATCGCCCCAACCTGTTTTAAGGATAAGGCATTGTTAGAAAAATTTCCCCCAGCACAGTATGTGAGCATGAAGATATCATGTGAGATGAAGATGACAGTGACAAAGATGATCAGTGAGCATAAGTGATCTTTGTGAGCTAAAGATGATCAGTAGCATGAAGATATCAGGGAAAAAACATAAAAGGATGCCCATGTGACATGAAGATGATCATGGGGAGCTAAAGATGATCATGTGAGCAGAAGTTTGATCATGTGAACTGAAGTTTATCATTGAGCTAAGATGATCAGTGAGCTGAAGATGATCATGTGAGCATGAAGATGACCATGGAACATGAAATGATCATGTAAAGCATGAAGAGATCATGGAGCAGAAGGACAGTAAACATAAGATGATCATGTGAGCATGAAGATGATATGTAGCATGAAGATGACCATGTGAGCATGATGATCATGTAAACATAAGATGATCAGGGGCATGAAGATGACATGTGAGCATGAAGAGATCATGTAGCAAAAAGATGACATTGAGCATGAAGATGATCATGTAAACAGAAGGATCAGTGAACTGAAGATGATCTTGTGAACATGAAGATATCATGTGAGATAAGATGATAAATGACATGAAGATGATCATGTGAACAGAAGATGATCTGTGAGCTGAAATGTCATTGAGCATGAAGTGACCATTTTTAGCTGATGATCATGTGAACATGAAATGATCATGTGGCATAAAAAGATGACTGTGAGCATGAAGATGACATGTGAGCTGAATAAACATTGAGCATAAGATGATCATGTGAGCATGAAGATGATCTGTAACATAAGATGATCATTAAACATGAAGTGATCTGTGACAGAAGATGATCATGTGAGCATGATGATCATGTGACATAAGAGTCATGTGACATAAGATGATCAGTGAGCATGAAGATATCTTTGGGGAGCATGAAGAGTCATTAAAACTGAGATGATCATGTGAGCATGAAGATGATCATGTGAGCATGAAGATGACCATTGAGCAGAAGTGACCATGTGAACTGAAGAGATCAGTGAACATAAAATGATCATGTAGCATGAAAATACCATGTGAACATGAAGATGATCAGTGAACTGAAGATGATCATGTAACAAAAGATAAACTGTGAGCAGAAGATGATCATTAAAACATAAAGATATCATGTGAACATAAAGGGGATCATGTGAGAAAGAAGTGATCATGTAACATGAAGATGATCATGTGAGCAGAAATGATCATGGAACTGAAGTGATCATTTGAACATGAAGGTGATCATTGAGCAAAAGATATCATGTGAACAGAAATGTTTCATGTAAAAAGAAGAGCCTTGGTGAAATGAAATGTCAGTGAGCATAAATGATCAATGAACATGAAGATGATCATGTGAGCATGAAGAGACATGTGAACATGAAGATGATCATGTAGCATGAAGATGACATGGAGCATAAAAATGATATGTGAATGAAGATGATCATGTGAGCATGAATAGACCATTGAGCAGAAAGATCTGTGAACATAAGAGATAGTGAACATGATATCATGTGAACATAAAGTGATCATGTGAGCATGAAGATGATCATGTGAACATAAGATAAACATGTGAACTGAAGATGTCATTGAACTGAAGATGATCATGTGAACATAAAAGATGATCATGTGAACATGAAATGATCACCCTTAGAACAAGTCTTTTTTATCAAATCATTCATTTAATCATGTGTTTTTTAATTTTTTTAAAAAATACTCAAATTTTTCCATGATGTTAAAAAGTGATCATCACACAAACAACCTGCAACCACACCTTAATAATAAAAAATATTACTTCTCATTTTTATTTATTTCCCCTCATAAAATAATTTTCCTTCCATTAGGTAATTTTAAATTCTCTGACGTGTGTAATATTTTGCTGTTTTTTTAAAACAGTTGTTTGTATAGAAGTATTTATATAATGTATTTTTTTTCAATTATTAAAAAAAATTTCTTCATTTTATTATTTAGTAATTTTCATAGAATTGTTTTTTTTGCAATTTTTGAGCAAATCATAATTTTTAAACTAATTTTTTTTTGGCTTCTTTTTAGGGGATATATAAATGGTTATTAAAATAACCAATTTTTTTAAAAAGGGGTGGCCCGGGTAAAGCCAGGGGAAGGCATGGGGGTCAGAACCAAAAGTTCCACGAGGGGTCCCCCATCTAAGCCCCCGCGTCAGGTAACATTTATCCTTTTCCTGACGAACCTTACCCTAACCTATTACCCCGGTAAAAACCTAAGAGATTTTTTTTTAAATCAATATTTTTAGGGATTAAATTTCAAAACATTGGGAACTGTGACATGCAGCCTTCAGACCCTCGTGTAGTGAATAGGCTTTTAAAACCCGGTTTTAATTAACCAACAACCACTGGCTTTAGTCTCTGAGAAAAATTTTTATAATTCAAAGTAAAGTAATTTTTAAATTTTGGTTTTTTTTTGGCTATATATAATAATATATATATTTTTATATAATAATATATATATTTTATAAATATATATATATATATATATATAATATATATATATATATATATATAAAAAATTTGGTTTAGTTTTTTTATGAGGGAAATTTTAAATTTTTTAATTTTTGACTATGATATTTTGATCTAGGAGTATTTTTAAAAAAAATTGGAATAAAAAATTTTCGATTCTGAGATCATGAAGAAAAATCTAAACGTCAAGTACATTAAAAAAAAAACAACGTCCTACGAGGAAAGGAATGTTGGTACTTTGATCCTCTTTTCTTTAATATATAACACCACACACACACACACACACTATATATATTTCAACAAACCCGGCCAACCACCGAGGCAGAAAGACCTAAAAAAAAAAACGAAAAACTTTTCTCTTCAAATTTATAAAATTATACAGGAAAGGGGTTACTACCCCTTTCCCCGGCATTTTAAACGCCTCTTACGACACGCATGGGGTTCGGGGGAGGAATTCGTTCCACTTCCCCTTTATATCATTGACTGCCAATGACGTGGGCCCCAAAAGATTAAAAGAGGACTAAAAAAAGTGAAAGAATACAGACAAACTACAAACAGAATTTGAGGGGGGGGGGGGGGGGGGGGAAAGTGACAAACGATGGCTGCTAAATTTTAAAACTAAATGCAGTAAGTCAAAGATGCAAATTTTAGATTGGAGAGAAACCAGAGATCAGTAAGCGTGGGGTGAAAATTATAAATAATGCACAAGCCTGGGAGTAAGCTCAAATATAGGGGCACACAAAACACATAACATTAGACCAATGTAGGCTATTGAATTATGGTCTGCTTTAGGGACCTAAATAAAAAAAACTCAGACACCCTAAATAATATGCAAGCATACAACAGAGTAAACAAGCCTACACGTGGTCTACATGCATAAATCCATAAACAGAGATATCACGTATGCAAAATAGTTTACTGTGAAAAAAATAATGAAAAACCAAAACGTTTTTCGTAATTTCTCACATTATCAAGGAAATGTTCTAATAATGAAGAAATCACGAAAGAGCTTGGAATTTTATTATTTTTTTTAAAAAGGTTATTTTGCATGGGCAGACAGTTTGAAAACTCAAAAATGAGATCTGATTCATGACTAGGCCTTAAACTGATTAAAAAAAACGATAAAGGGAGACTAAAGGAGTTGAACATAACGACCTAAGAGACAGGGGAAAAATACAGAAATTACAATATTAATTTATAAGAAAACTAAAACCATATTTATCATTTGGAAAAGGAATGGTGGAAGCTCAAGCTTTTTTTCACTAACCTGGACTTACACGGGTACCCTAGGAAAATTTTGATAGACCAAAAAGATATGAATAAAAAGTACAAAATAATCGGAGGATTTAGTAGAACAGATACTGAAAGTGTATTTGAAATGTTTGTCACAGCGACAAAAAACCCACAAAGTTTTTGGAAAATTTATCCAGTCTCGGTGAGATGATAACTGTGATGAAGAAATACTGGAGGGGAATCCACCCAGTATTTCAAAAGGGGATAAACCAAGAACAGAAGCCCAAAAAACGACGGTCGATTATAGGTAAGAGAAGGGGGCAGAAGCGAAACTCTACCCTTTGTAAAGCCTCCCCGCTGATTAACTTGTGAGCACTAACGGGTCACATGCACTTTGTAGGCTCCAGTTTGTGTACTTCAATACCCGCCCAACGGGTACGATATGTCGCACTGTTTGCGTCAGCAACTAAAACACTCACACATATTTTTGTCGCTGGGAAACTGGGTTTAAGAAAAATGTTTATTTCAACCCCCAATATTCACTTTCTAGGAAAACGTGGTTGTGATCTCCCTGGAGCCTTTAAGTGGATTATCTCATTTTACACGATAATCCATTTCAGAGGACGATTAGGCAGCATTTAGTCTGTACCTCCCCGGTAGACTGTCCTTTTGTGTGTTGGGTTTTAACTTTTTACCCCACATAGACACAATCTTTTTCCCGGGGGGCGATATTACCCCACTGAATAAGCATCTTGGGCATAATATTACAGTGAAGCGTCATGATATGTTGTTAATTTATTCCTCAGAGAAAAAAATCACCTGACAACTTGTCTTTGTCATAAGTGGCCCCCTCAGTAGTGCCGGCACTGTGGCAAGCCGCGGCCAAATAGAGGCACATGTAGATTTTAAAAAAGTGTGCACATACGGGGCCTCAGCTCAGGGTTTGTTCTGAAGATAGAACAACGGTTACATAATCGGCTGCGTCTTTGTGTCGTCTGGGAATCCCCGGCAGCAGCGAAAACCCCTGTCTTCCCAGTGGGGGACTACTTGGTTTTGACCTCATGCAGTCATTTGAGTGCATTCTACCAGAGTTCGCCAGAAGTATCCCACACTGGGAAATTTCTGAAAAAATACACTGGCTGTTCAGGCCCCTTTTTTTTTCCTTACCAAAAAAATGTACTAAAAAAAAGATATTTATTTATGGGAATAATGCCCGTATATATAACAAAAAAGATCCCTTAAATTACTTGTTGCTTACAGTCAACATAAATTATTTAAAAGAGGGAACATAGAGCGATGATGCCTCAGATGGCAAAAAAAATAGTTAAAACTTTGAGCCTACCAGAAAGCATCAGGGTCATTTTAAAAAAAATATATTTGCAGTTTTAGAAAGTGACATAGAATTCGCTATGGCAAACGTGAATGTTGAATCCAGGAGAAAAAAAAATACCTGGGACACATACAGATAAGAAATAAAAAATTTTAATAAGACAGGATGTAAAAAGGATTTGAATTAATGGTTAACATAAACCCGAGGGCAAATTTTTGTCTACCGGAGTCACCTGGGGTTTTACCTGGCTACCCTGGAGTTACCGAGGGTATTCCGGGATCAAAAGCCCCCGCGGCCCGGTCCACGTATTAAAAGTTTACAAATAAAAAATTGAAAGTTTTTTTTTTTGACACTGAGCAATACATGGAAAGTTTTTTTTTGGGATACGTTTCGCCACTTGGAGAGCGGGAAAGTCCCAAGAAAAAAAGTTTGCTAAAAGTTGTTAATGTGTCTAATTTTACTACGTCTTCATATTACTTTTTAAGAATTAAACAAGGTCCGCGGTTTTTACTACAACACTGACACGTTGGTCAGAAATTTATTTTCTTGCACGTTTTAGTCTCTGTTGTTAAAAAGGAAACAGACGTGCTGGAAACATACCAAGAAACAAGAAAAAATAAATTTTCCCCGGAGCAGAAATTCTTTTTTCAAAATGGAATGAGATCACCGAATTTTTCCTTTCTCAGTGACGTAAATTAGGAAGAATGCGAGTGGTTTGATGAAAAATGTGTAAATCAAGGAATTAAATGGAAATATACCCCCCCCCCCCAAAGGGCCCAACCAAAACTAACTTGAGCAATAAATTTAGGGTTTAAAAATTTTCGGATTTAAAAAGAAAGCCAGAAAATTCTGGCTTGGCAAAAAGAGTTGTAGATGAGTGAACAAAATGCCGAGAAGTAGCACTGAAAATAAATTCAGTAATAAAAATAATGGTTTTTAAAAGAACATAAGGGGGGAAGTTGGGGGTGAGAAGGGGGAGTTATTTTTATTCTTAGAGGAAACGGGGGGAAATTTTTCCCGACTGAGAAAAAAGCCGCTATATTCATTTTCGCCTTTCCTGTGGAGTTCGTTTGGTTCGAGCCACAGCGTTTAGTCGTGATAAAAATTTTTTTTTTTTTGTACGGGGAGTGTAATAGGATGCACGAGATCTGGCCTCAGCAGCAGACGGAGGATCAAGCCTCCACCACGTCCCTGCGCTGAATGACCCACCTGGTTTTAGCGCTTAACATGAATTTAAATTTTTTTTCCATGTAGTCTTCTCACCGGATGAACCCCCCTCAGAGTGGGACTGCTGTTCCTTCTTCTTTCCTACTTGTCAAATTTCCCCCCCACTTAAATTTTTTTTTCTTTCCTTCTACTACACTTTTTTCCCAACTCCCCTCTCTCCTTTTTTTTTACCTTTTTCCCTGGGCCCCCTCTTCCTCCTCGTATTTTCCCAGTAACCACCGCCATTGACCACCAACCCCGTTACTGGGACTTTAAGTCTTAGCGCCCCTTTCCCCTCCTCTCATCAAGTGCCCCTACCCTGCCTCTCTCCTTTTTTCCTCTCTCTCTCTCCCCTTTACCACTCCCGAAACATCCCATAACCCGTCCTAACCCCCCCCCTGACCCCTCCTTAACCCCCCCCCCCCCTGACCCCCTTCACCCCCTTCCTTGGATTTCCCATCCCCTTCACAGACCACACTGTGCAGAATGGCTCCCTCCCCCCAACAGTTCAAGTGCAGCTGGAGCAGAGTGGTAAAGAGAGCGGCAGGGGGTAGACAGCGGCATGGAGAGCGGCATTATGGTACGGGAGGGTACAGAGAGCTCATGGTAAACACTAGTGACACTGCCTGAAAGTGTCAGAAAAGGAACCCCTTCTCTCTTTTTCCTCTCTTTTCCCTTTCCTTCTCTTCTTTTCTCTCTCTCTCTTCTCCTCTCTCTCTTCTCTCTCTTCTTCTTTTTCCTCACCGCAGTTTTTCACCAAACCACGTTCCACCCTTTCCGTGCCTCTCCCCCCAATTGACACCAAACCGCCGCTTCATTTCGCTGTTTTTTACCACTACAAAAAAGGATATTAACCAAGCGTCGTCTACCCGCTGGGAAAGAGGGGGAAAAACCCCACAAAGGATAGAGGGGCGCCGTGGGAGGGGCGGAGACTGAGCGAATGAGAGAAGGAGGGAAAATTCCTTTTGGGGAGGGGAAAAGGGTGAGCGGGGGAGGGGGGGATTTGGGCCCCCTGTTAATAACTGTAGAACGGGTTGTAGAAAGTGTAATACCCATCACGGGTGAGCACGCAAGTGAAATCGGGGGTTTAGACCAGCCCCGGGCCTTGGTGAGTTCAATCTGGCCCCTGGAGCTTTCCCGGTTTTTGTTGGGGGTTTTTAACGCCCCCGGGCGGCCTGATCTTCGCCGGGGCCTCCCGTGGATGGGCCGGGGTAAAACCAGGCTGTTGTCCGGGCCGCACGCAATCCATCTACGAACCACAACCCCCCGTTTCAGGCACTGACTTTGGTATATGTCCAGTTCCCTCTTGAAGATAGCCGGGGGGTTGTTGGTGAAAAAACAATGTCCTGCACGGGTCTTTTATAGTGATGGCCCGCCCGGCTCTGTGGAGGCCCGATGCAATCCAGTTTTTTCTTAATTTCCCCCTGGGGGCGGAGTCCCGGTGATGTTTCCTATGGCTGGGGGACGACACGGTACTCTTGTTCAAAACCACCACCGGCTGCTGATGTGCCTGTTGCAGTTTGTTGCTACAAGAGGGCTGTGCCCCTAATCGTAGAAGGTAGCTGCAATAGGGTTTGCATTGCTACTCTTCTAAAATTTCAACAAACCGTCTTACTCAGGCTAGAAACCCCCGACTTAGAGCCGCAGCTCAGGCGCCGGAGTGACTCTAGTTTTTGGGGCACCTAGTCCTGCTGGTTTCGGTACCCATGTAGTGTGCGCTTGTGGACTCCCCTAGTTGTACTCACCTGTTGAGGTTGGGGGGGGGTCGAGTCCAACCTTTTGGCCCCCGCCTTTCATGGTCGCTACTATGTCATCCCCCTGTACCGTGCTTTATCATCCCTCTGCTTAAAGCATGTATGGATCCCTGTACTCCCCTATATGTATCACCATATTTTTTGCAGGGGTCGAGTCATAGCTCCTGGCCCCCCCTCTTCACTGGTCGAACTAATTCCCTCTCCCCCTGCTCCATGATATTTGTCAATATTTCTTAAAGCTTTTTATGAAATTTGCTTCCATATTTCATCTCCAGATTTTTCCAGTTCCTGACAATCAAAGAAAAAGAAGTATTTCCCTAACACCCCTATGACTCATTGGGTTTTCAGTTCCCAGTTGTGTCCCCAGTTTCTGTATCCCATTCTGAAACTTTTCGTCCTTTTTATTATTATTATTAAAAAAAAAAGCGCTAAATCCAAGGGGGTAATTCGATCCTTGTCCCCTTTTCAATGCCTTTAGTATTTTATACGTTGTTATCATGTCCCCCCTATCCCTCCTATCCTCTAGTTTCATCATTTTAGTTCCCCTTAACTCTCCTCTAAGACTACCTCTCAGTTCCGGGGCTAATCGTGTTGAAAAATTTTTTCACTTTCTCCAATTTTGTGACGTGTTTTTATAAGGGGGTTTTATAGGCCTGCATATTCCCCATGGCCTTCGTACACTGTGACAATTCGTGAATGACTACTTATCAGTGTCTAAAAAGCCAATCTCAGGTTTGCCAATTTCCATTGTGCAGGACTTATTTGGGCTGACGTGTGCCTTAGGGGGGAAAGTTCGTTATAATGTTTCCCCAAAATCCCTTTTTTTTAAAATGCGTTTGAGCTGTTGGTTTTCCCAAACGTATTCCATCTGGGTCTTCTGTGTTTCCCCTTCCCCAATCTTCATTACCTTACACTTATTGGGGTTAAAAAACCCGGAGCCATTTGTCGGACCCTACTTTTAGTTTGTCCAGATTCCCCTTTTTAAACTTAAGATCCTCGCCTACCTGTATTTTTCCTCATCGTTTACTACAGGAAAAGACAAAATTCGAAAACTATTCTTTCCACCTGTCATTCCCGTATACAAAAAACGTACCCGGGGTAGGACTGAACCTTGTGGAACCCCACCCCCCCATTCGCCCACTCCGACACTTCGCCGTACCAACACACTTGTTTTCCCTTTCCGCAGGTATTCCCCCCCCCCATATTGCAGTACTTTTTTCCGTTATTCCTGTCGCTCCTCTAAATTTTCACCAGTTGTTGTGTGGTACTGTGTCAAAAACCTTTTTGCAACTAAAAAGATGCAATTACCCACCCCCCCCCTCTCCTGTCTTACTTTTTGTTACCTTTTTGTAGAACTCAAGTAAATTTTTGCACGGGTTTTCCCTCTCTAAACCCCGCTGACTGTCATTATGACCCAAACTTTTTTTAATGGTTCCCCCTACTTTTTCCCCCGATAAACTTTTCCATGACTTTTCTACTATACAAGTTTAGGGGAAAGGTCTGTAGTTTAATGTTGCTGTCTGTCCCCTTTTTAAAAAGGAATACATTGTGTCTTCCACGCCTCGGCAAATGCCCCGTTTCGATAGATTTGTAAGTTGTGTAATGGCACAAAACAGTTCCTTGCCCCCCTCTCTCAGTATCCATGGGATTTGTTATCTGGGCCACCGCCTTTTAGGTATCGAGTTCGTTAGAAATTTTTAAACCCTTTCCTTTGGTTTTGTGTATTTTGTCCACCCCTGTGGGGCACTAAAACCCCCACAGTTTGCTGGGGCATTCCCCGGCTCTATTATGAAAAATTCTCTAAAACTTTTTTTTAGTTCATCACATACTTTGGGGACTCTTCGTCGCTTCCCTCCTTCCTTTTCCCCAGTTTTACCTGGTCCTTGACGTTTTTTTTTTTCTCCTAATGTGACTGATAACAACTTTTGTTAGATTTGGCTTTTGTGCTTGTCGTTCTCGTATTGCCTTGGGGTCTCTCCTTACCTTGCTTTTAGTTTCTGGGTTTTTGCCAGCCCTTGTTTTCTTGAGTCCTTTGCTTCTTACCTTTTTCTGCTCTAGCACATTGGCTTTTGGGCCCCTTTACACCTAATTAAACCCTGGCCTTGGTCTTTTCCCTTTTTTTTTGTTTTCCCTTTGGTATAACCTTTCCTCTGCCTCCCCCTGCCTTACACCTGGAGTATACCTGGAGAGGGTTTCAGAGTTTAAAGCCCCTGCGGGCCCCCGGTCTGAGACCAGCCCCCGTGGTGGGTCAGGGACTGTCAACTTATGGTTACTATTTCCATCATTTCATTTATTGTCTTTCCATTAGTTCTCTTTTCCCATGCACTTTATGCGGGAAAATTCTCATTCCTATGTAGTCCCCTTTTTTTTAAGTTTGGTTTTTCCCTTTTGTTCTGGCCTCTCATTCTCCATTTTAACTCGACAAGTATTCAAAAATCGGAATTTTTGACACTGCACCAAGGGGTCCCTTTGTGGGTGTATCCCTTATGTCTGAAATATTCAAAGGGGTATGAGGTCCCTTCCCTTTCTGCAACATCTTTCCTCTTTCTGGGGGTTTATACCTAACATGTTGGTGCATGAAGTTCTCCAATACTCTCCAACATCTTAGCCCTCCATGTTTCTGGTCCCCCATGGGGCTCTAGGTTTTCCCAGTCAATTCTTTATGATTGGAAATCCCCCATTATAAGCAATTTTTCCCCACCCATTTGAGTCCTCCTAACTTCGCAGTGTACGTGATCTATGTGGTGTGGTGTGTGTGTGTGTGGTTGTGTGTGTGGTGTGTGTGTGTCTTGCGTGCGTGAGTAGTAGTGAGAGGGAGAGGAGAGAGGAGAGAGAGAGAGGGGGAGAGAGAGAGAGGCGGAGTGGGGAGTCGTAGGGGGGGGGTTGAGGCCCCCTACTGGCCAGGCTTTAATCAGTCAGAAGTCAGTTTGGCGGAATAAACTGGCGGTTTGTTGTGCCCCGACACACATTGAGTGTTCAGAAAGATAACACAGAGCGCCATGAAGGAGGGGGGCCCATATGGCCCCCCACAGCAGTTTGAGGGGGCCTAGTGGCCAGCCAAGACCCTGATAGGGGGAGGGGGGGATGGAAAAACCATAGCGTCCGCGCCGCCCTGAGAAAGGCCCAGCACAGCCTGAAAGGGAAAGGACATTGGGGGAGTAGAGTCAAATGATGAGTAAAAGTATGGGGTCCCGAAATTTAAATGACCTTTTTAAAAAAAGAATGAAGGTGAACAAAAAAAAAAATGATCTGATACCTGTTCCGTGGCCCAAGCAGCCTGTCCACGACTTTCCCATCCCCCCATGTCCAAGTGTTCCCCTTCCAACCTCTGTGATTCGTGTGTGTTTTCAACTCCAGCTGCACCCCCCGTGTTCCTTTTGGCCGATCTCTCAAACAAATTGTCTCTTCCCCTTATCGTTCCTTCTATAGTTCTTTTATTCTCCCTTGCATTTAATAACAAAAAAGGGACAAAACCGTGACTGGAAACAATACACCAAAACCCCCACATAGAAAAAGGGGCTTTCGACGACGTTTCGGTCCCCTTGGGCCATTTACAAAGTCATACTGACTTTGTAAAAGGTCCAAGTCGGACCGAACGTTATCTAAAACTCCCCTTTTTTCTATGTACGGGGTTTTTTGTGTATCCCTTGTGATTATTTTTTTGTCAAATTTGTTCTTTTAACCTTTTAATAAAAATACTTCTTGGTGTGATTTTTGTGTGTGTGTGTGTGTTGTGTGTATGTGTGTGTGTGTGTGGTGTGTCACCTATATGGATGTTGAGGGGCGGGGGACAGCCCTGGC
>NW_026505225.1:0-37242 GCF_026875155.1 Cherax quadricarinatus
TCATAAAAAAAGGAATACCAGCAGTGAGGTAGTGGAAGCAGGAACCATACATAGTTTTTAAGATGAGGAAATGATAAAGCCATGGAGCGGGAGAGAGAGGACATAGTAGCACTCACTGAAGAGGCGGCGCCAGGAGCTGAGACTTGACCCCTGCAACTACAATTAAGTGAGATCACACAAGTACACACACACACACACACACACACACACACACACACACACACACACACACACACACACCACACACACACACATACACACACGCACACACACACACACAACACACACACACACACACACACACACACACACCCCACACACACATACACACACGCACACACACACACTCCTCTACACAAAGTTTACAGATTACAGAAACTAGAGAATCATAACAGGATAACTTGTTTCTTTCTATGTAGTACGGCAACCATCACTGAATGAATCATTTTACGACAAGATCAGTATCAGGGCTCGTTTTCCTGACCAATAATCTAGCACCCATGATGTGAGTAAACTTGTGTATATTATTAACAGAAGGGTGGACCAGGTGCTCGAACAGCTGTCCGTATGTGTATATGTTGTACTTTGTTTCGCTCTACAACATTGATTTAATTTACAGGAGATTGTACAATGTTGTGGCTGAGGAGCGAGTGGCTGGCTTGGGATACGGGAATAATCACCTACTTGGTCATCACTGTCTTGGTTACCCTCACAATGGTGTGGTACTTCAAGAGACAACACAAGGTGAGTACAGGAGGTTGTAGGTGTTGTGCCATAGCTTAATAAGGTACTGAGCTGGTAGGTGATAGGAGTTACCTGTCTCGAAGCAATACACTTACTATTTTTGATGTTTCAGTTCATCTGGGGATCTTCATCTTAATTAATAAACAGTGAATATATTACTGTTGTGACAGATTAGTTACTGTCTTCATCACAATGAATTTTCTCGATATCTTGATCAGCAAATTTTTAAGTTCTTAATTTAGGTTACGTTAAGTTTGATTTGGTTAGACCACCATCATTAAGAACAGTTAAGAGCCCTAGTGAAAGGCACTTGCAATCCTACCTGGCGGCTGCCAAATGCTTTTTCCCTATCAGACAGGTAGCCACAGAAAATATGATAGCATTATGTGTGCTATAATGCAGTAATTAAAATAAGTACATTGATACTCGTCTCTGTTTTCCCAGCTGCTGATCACTGTTATTCTGTTAGAGCTATAAAATGGTTACCATTGGAAAGTGGAACCTCCATGACAAAATGAAAACAAGAGGAACTGACACATATCTCTTTCACAATCATCTCTAGTAAACACTTCGTAAGATGAGATAATTATAATTAAAGTTACCTTGTGTATACGCCAGAAAAAACAGGCTATAAACCCAAGAAACTGATAAGGAAAGACAAGAAATAATAGTTATTATAAGAATAAGACACTGGTGAACAATAATAAGGTGTTCCTTCCAAGGTGAAGAAAACCTCACGAGGTTGGAAGAAAACGAGCTATCGAACCTGCATGAATCCAGTGCTCAACCAATTAGCTATGTTTGTCACAATAAAAAAATTGATAACCTATTTTCTTCAGGTGAATTCTGCGACGTCAGTTTTACTTTTTTATTGCAAAATTTCCTCTTCAGGAACAAAACGAATGGAGATCTTGTTCTTGTTTCTTCGTTGCCGGTGTCACTGTACTCAGAAAGGTCATAATGAATAACTATCAATTTCATTAAAAACTGGGAGAGAATCGAAGCCGTGATACCGAGTCAGCGAATCCAGTACTTAGCTGCAATGTAATGGATAAAAAGCTAAGAACTATGAAGTTTGAGGGAAATCGGCCTGATGACATTGGAGGACAAGAGGGTTATGGAAGACATGATAACAACATACAAAATACTGGGTGGAATAGACAAGGTGGACAGAGACAGAATGTTCCAGAGAGGGGACACAGAAACAAGGGGTCACAATGGGAAGTTGAAAACCCAGATGTCCCAAAGGGATGTTAGGAAGTATTTCTTCAGTCATAGAGTAGTCAGGAAGTGGAATAGCCTAGCAAGTGATGTAGTGGTGGCAGAAACCATACATAGTTATAAGCTGAGTATTGATAAAGCTCATGGAGCAGGGAGAGAGAGGACCTAGTAGTAGCACTCAATGAAGAGGCGGGGCCAGGAGCTATGTCTCGACCCCTGCATCTACAATTAGGTGAACACACACACACAACCTTAACATACCACAGGTCTACGGCAGTGCTCATTTATTTGGCCGCTTTATTACTCAAGATATTTACAGTAATTATAACTCTTGATGAAAGTGGTGGTAACGAGTGATCACTCCCCATTCCTCTTCCTCTTAAGTTACCTGTTACCAGGGGTGGTGGTAGCGAGTGATCTCTCCCCATCCCTCTTCCTCTTAAGTTGCCTGTTACCAGGGGTGGTGGTAGCGACCGATCTCTCTCCATCACTCTTCCTCTTAAGTTACCTGTTACCAGGGGTGGTGGTAGCGAGTGATCTCTCTCCATCACTCTTCCTCTAAGTTACCTGTTACCAGGGGTGGTGGTAGCGAGTGATCTCTCTCCATCACTCTTCCTCTTAAGTTGCCTGTTACCAGGGTGGTGTAGCGAGTGATCTCTCTCCATCACTCTTCCTCTTAAGTTACCTGTTACCAGGGGTGGTGGTAGCGAGTGATCTCTCTCCATCACTCTTCCTCTTAAGTTACCTGTTACCTGGGGTGGTGGTAGCGAGTGATCTCTCTCCATCACTCTTCCTCTTAAGTTACCTGTTACCATGGGTTGGAGTAGCAAGTGATCACGCCCCATCCTCCTTCTTAAGTGACCTGCTGCCAGGGGTACACACGCTCTGCTGTTTATTGTCAGCTCAGACTGAACAAAAAAGACTTACTTTAATGTCCATTTTAAGGATCAGAGTTTTCTTAACATTAGAGACGAACATAATGGAGGAACAAAGTAATATGTCTGCTGTCCTTTAGGCAGGTTCTATTCAAATTCAATAATTCACACTCATATAGCTATCTAACCTCTTTTTTAAGCTACAAATATTATAGCATAAATAACCCTTATAACCTGAGAGCCAGAGAGAGAGAAAGAGAGAGACAGAGAGAGAGGGAGAGAAACAGAGAGAGGGTGGGGTGAGGGGATGGAGGGAGGGTAATAGGAGAAAGTTCAATGTAAAATAACGAATATTTTTTTTTTTATATTTTATTTAAAAAAAATTTACAGCTTAATATTAAATAAAGATATAAAAAGGGTACAGTAGGATCCTCAATCCTACACAACATACACTAACAAGTTTTAACAACACATTGTAATGGACCTAAAAGAGGTTACTCATATACATTCACCAAATTTTCCATATAACATACTACTATAATATAAACAATATAAACTATAACTATATAAATTATATAAAATATAAATTATATAAACCTTTCAGATTTGTATAGTTAACATACTGTGACTGACATATGACAAAGGTTCACAACCTTCACAGTATATAATCAGAGTAATGACCTACATCACAATCTCAGTTAAAAACGAGTACATGCTCTTCCCAAAATTAACCCCTATACAAAATAGTTATGGGTGCATAAAATAATATGTCAACGAGATACCAGGCACTAACTAGATTCTTATATAAATAAATAATAAAGTCAAAATAAACACTATACAAATAAACAATGTGACAAAAACAAGCACACAGAATTACACACATACACAAGCAATCACGTATTATACAACGTGATACTTCATCTGGCATATTACTAGGCGTGGCTTCCGCCTGCCAACACACAACGTATCCAAGACTTAATCTAAGAACTCAGGTGCCTTAAAGTGCACAACAATACGTTAATTTGGGCGACTACCACGGGGTTATTATCATGGACTAAGAATAGGCACTACAGTTCAAAGGTGGATCAGGATGAAGCTACCATTCACTACAATGACAATATCTAATATAACAAAACGAAAATACACTGTGATATTTGACATCTCAATAAAACACAAATGCCAGCAGCTATAAGTGAACTTATACACTGACAAGATGCACACATTGAAAAATACTGCCTCCACATATAGTTTCAAGCTCCATCACTGCATATATACATATATTATTGAAAAGCACACGGACACGGCATAAAGGAAAAAGAAACGGAAATAAGAAGAACGTTTCAACTGTGCTAGGAAGCACACCATATACAAAAAGTACACCAATGACTTGTAATTGAGGCATAAAAGACGAGAAAACATTCCTAAAAGTTGTATATACAAAGCACGTAAGATATTTCGTCATCACCGTTACATAGGAGACGCACATAAACTCTGAGAACACAAAACATTCACGCACTTGACAAACACAATTAGACACAGCTGACCAGCCCGTTAGATTACCCACTGAACACTCACAACTATCTCAAATCTCGTAACTCCAAGGCTTTATATTCAGGCGGGAAGTCTCTCTCCCATCTCCCCTCATATACCAACCTATTTCGACATTTTGTCCTATAAATCGTCCCTGCTAACACCCTAATTCTACTGTTACCATCAACGTGCCTCATAGCCCATGACACGAAAATATAATCGGCCACAACATACGACACCGCACGTTGTACACGCAAGTCAACCCCACCTACATCAAAACTCAACGCCCGGAGTACCGACAAACCTCCCCCCCCTACCAAACGCAAAACCCTACTGAACCACTCTCGTACCATACCTAAAGTCTCACAGAAATACACAACATGAAAAGCAGATTCCTCCATCCCGCACACCGGACAACCCCAGTCTTCCTCTAAACGCCTATTATACAACACCACCCCAGATGGCAAGATTCCATGTAAAAATTTAAAAACCACTTCCCGTACTTGAGCAGGCAGACGCAACTGTTGAACTCGCCTCCATATATCACCCCACGCATACATGGGATACATTCCTTCAACTCGCACCACGACTACCTCCCTACCCGCCCTTTCTAAGGTACATAATTTTACATAGCGCACGTCCCTCATGTTCAATAATACGCGAAGCATCGCGTCGCACCAAATTAAATTCCTCCCTCTCCACCACCTGCGCAGGTCGTGATACAATTCGCTTAACCCGCCATGCATCCCACCCAGTCGGAGAAAACGACGCTTCACGTAACATGCCATGACACGAGCCTCTAGAGGAATGAGACCCAACCCTCCCTGATGCAGTGGTGTCTCCACCACCGCTCTTGTGAGCCAATCGCATCCTGAACCCCACAAAAATCGATAAATTCTATGCAAAAGACGTTTGACGTCCCCCTGCAACAGAGGATACAGTGCAGCAACGTGCCATACTTTGCTATAAAGCAGGACATTAATGACCACCGCCCTCTGATGCAGGGTTAAATGTCGCGGCCGTAGACTATTAAGCGCCCCAAGACACTATGTACAACCCTCCCCGAATTGCACGCCCTCATCTGATCGACCTCCCGCATATAATGAATACCACATATAGTGATACGATCAACCACAGTCCACCCCTCTGCATCCACCCCATCCCCCACCCACTCCCCCAACTCCATAATTTTCGATTTTTCTCTATTAACACACATCCCCGTAGCCTTGCCAAATATGTCAACAAGTCTCCCAACAAAACCCAATTGCTCCCGTGAACGTAATAACACAGTAGTATCATCAACATAACCCACAAGGGTTGGTCGACCACTACTCGGACCCCACGATGTCTCTATTCCCCGCCCACAAACAGCCCAGTAAAAAGGGTCCTGCATACATGCAAAAAACATTTGAGACATGGGGCATCCCTGACGAATGCCCCTGCTCATGTGTACAAAAACACCTAACTTGCCATTAATTTGTACTTTAAAACCCGCTCCATTGTACAACGAACGGGCCCACATGATGACCTCATTTCCAAAACCCTGCCATCTCATAAATTTCCACAGAACCTCTCTTTCCACACTATCAAAAGCGGCTCGCCAGTCTAAAGCCAAAACACCACCCCCACCCCTCAACCCCGCATTCCCTCAACAAACTCCTGATATTCCCATGACCATCATACATTGACTACCTGGCACACCAAACTGACTCTTATGGATTACGTTATCAAATACTTTCTTAATTCTATTCATCAATATTTTCGCATATATTATAGCACTACACATCAACGATAATGGGACGGTAGTCCTTAATCGCTAACGGCGCATCACATTTCCTAAGACCAACACGCTGACGCTGAGACAGACCTAACACCCATCCCCCCTCCTTCATCGCATTGATAAACGAACCATAAAAGTCCGTATTACCTCCAATGTTTGATATAAAATTCACAAGGGATGCCATCAATGCCTGGAGCCTTCCCCTTACTCATTCCTTGTAGTGCCTCCACACCTCTGCCTCAGATATAGGCCCACCCATGAGAAGGCGATCATAATCATTTAACTCGCATCGTACGCCCTCTCCCCCAATCCTGTATCGCATGCTCACTCACGTCTTTACTTTGCATCTGGATCTTACTCCAAGTATCGACATAAAACTTACCCCTCAGTTGTTGTTAAGACCGTCCCCACTATAACCCGTCAACTCACCTGCACCACTAAAACTCACAATTTCAGTCGCTTTTTCGCCTTTGTGTCTGACTTGTAAGACACAAGCAGACGGCTTGTCACCCCACAAAGCCTCCTCCACCCCACTCGAAATGCCGCCCCCATCGAAAACCTTATTTTCAATACTTGGATTTGTTCTTTAATAGCATCGATCTCATCCACTGGATAAACCCCATGCCTCTCCCTGTGCATAACATTGTCGTAGATGACCCTCCAGGTACCTCTGAAAACCATACTCCAAGCGAGTGGCCTCCTTACACCGATTCACATAAAAAATCCTTAATTCGAGGCTTCACAACCTCATCCCACTGTCGTACTAAATCCATCCCTCCAGGAGTCTACTCCCATAGACGCCCAGAAGTCCTCGAATAGTTCCCTATCACCCGCACTTTGTAGCATCCGCGTATTCAGTTTCCAGTATCCCTTAAACGATGCGGGAGAGACCTCCCCAGTCGAGCTCCACAAAAACTCCCCGGTGGTCGGAGAAAAAGACATTCAATACACGCACATTGATTACGACCACCCGCCGAGACACATACACCCTATCTAAACATGCTGCATAGCCCCTACGCACAAAAGTATGCTCAATCCCAAAGTCACGTCCTCCGCGTACATCAACCAACCCCAAACCAGACAACAAGTCACCCAAAACAAGCGAACAGAACCCCGCCCCCCTCGGTTCAACATCTTTACGGCGCACAACACAGTTCCAGTCACCACCTACCACTGTAATTTCTGGCAGGGACCTCAAATAATATACCAAGACATCTCTAACAAAAGTATTTTTAATATTAACATCATGTTCAGCCGCCCATATACCCCTACAAAACCAAACTCTTCTACTACCCCAATCCCCCACGACCTCACCACGCGACCTCTCCCCCCCTTCCTCCAATGTCTCAGCACAAACGGCTGGTCGCTTTTATCAACACAGCTACTCCACCTTTCAGACGCCTGGAGTGAGTCACATAAATGTCATAACCATCCATCTCAAACAAACTTCCTACTTTATGGTTATGTTCTTGCAAAAAACACACATCCACTGCAAAACGATTCAACCACTCACGCACCTGCACACACTTCTGACAGATTTCAAAACCATTAACATTAATAGTTACACACCTAACTGTGTTAAAGGTGGCTTTCCTCTAGGGGCTACCACTCCCTTTTTGTCTTTGCGCCGGCAAGCACCCAAGGCACTTCCCACACCTTTGGCAATCCCCGTGATATTACCTGCTGTCCTGTGACTCGCGCGACCTCCCCCACCCGTGATTTCCGACCACGTCTTCTTCCCTGAACGTTGTCCAGGGTCAAGGACATCAATCGGAGTCGGACGGGGTAGCCGCACGCTTCCTAGAAACAGCATCTTCAGACATGTCAGACTTGGATGGTTCTCCTTGTGAATTTCTGCCTCAACAGTATGAAAACTCGAACTCTCCAAATCTCTCACTTTAGTTATCTGATCAGCATCATCTGCACATAATTTCTCCCCATCAGAACACAACACAGAATCAGACTCATGCGATGCTAATAGGTCACTTAACGCAGATACAATGTCGGCTTCCATCTCACCTGCCTCTCTTGCTAGAGGGATTTCACTGTTCACATGTTCCACCTCGTAAGGAGGCAGTCCCAGGTAGAGTCACACAAGATGACTCTAGTAGCAAGGCCTGTCAACCTCAGCACTCCATATGTCATACGCGGCGAGGTCTCGACAACCTCCTCTTCCAGAGGCTGACGGTGGTACCTCACCGTCAGGTCGACGACCACGCCCGATGGCGGCTGGCGCTGGACACACTGAGCCGCTATGTGATCCAGAGCGCCGCAGAGGCGGCAAGTTCTTCTCTGTCCAGGGTACGTAACGTACACCTGGGAACGAAACTCCTCCAGTTGAACGTACGAAGGAATCGGCTGACGCAGGGACATTTTCAACGTAAATGACCCCTCCTGAAGGCCATTATAGTGGCGTCAGACCACCTACCCATGGTGACCAGTGTGGATCTTCCCATAACGTTCAAAAACGTCACGTATATCAACTTCATTGGCCTCAAAAGGCACGTTTCTCACACGTACCCACGTATAGTATCGTGAAACGTCATGCAACTGGACAGAAACTGCTGGGGTGACTTGCTTACTTATATCCTGGTACTGGGTCACAATCTTCTCGTACATCTGTGTGTCACAAAACTTGACGAACATCCGTGTAGTTCCATTCAAGGCGACGCCACGCAAGGATTCACGTTGAATGCCATAAGTATCACGAATGATTGCTGGCAGTAACACATTTACTGATTCGCCGGTGATAGATCCCTGCGTTAGTTGAATACAAATAGTATTAACACGGCGGCGAAACGCAGTCGCCATTGTTGTTGATGTTGTAAACACTCCTCCACCAGGTGTCGGGACTGAGGAGCAACAGCTGACAACCGCTCAGCACAACGTCTGAACAGAGAATGAATAACGAATATCAACCTATCATACAACTAATCGTAATTATTGTTTTGATTTCCTTCGAATGAAGGAATAAACAGTTATAACATTATTTCATCTTGTATTCGTAATATCAAGACCTTAGCTAACACTTAGTGGAATAATATTATATTCGGACATCGACGACTCATCTACCTATCATCACCTCTGTTACAATACTAACTGAGTGGGCACACGTATTTATTCAAATCCAAATACAGTTTACTACTTGGAGCAGTTACTACATATCTCCATCGGTCCTTATTTGTCTCAGCTTCTACCTGGCCAAACTGTGCCTTTTATTACTAAATACTACCCAAAATCTGAAGAGCTTCAAGTCAAATCTACATCTATTTCCTTCCAGAGACACTAGAAAACATGTTAAAGTATATATATATATATATATTAATATATATATAAATATATATATATATATATATATATATATAAATATATATATATATATATATAATATATATATATATATATATATATATATATTTTTTTTTTTTTTTTTTTTTGGGGGGGGGGGGGAACACGCAACACATAGTAACCATTACTAGGCAAACCATACTTAGTACAAGCAGCGATATTTCTCGTCATTGTACCATTATAGACTGGTTTACCTGTGTAAATACATCACCTGCATTGGTTCGAATTCCTGGTGGACATTCTACGTGAGATGTGGTACGACTCGTCGTATAGTAAAGTATATCGGTTTTAATGTATATCACAAGCTGTGTCGCACCAGATTACTTGGTTGAAGATATTTTTCTGCTAACATTGTACAAATTGTCACAATATTCTTACCATGGAAGGTTGTGAACTTCATTTCAAAGAGTAGTAGAAAGCAGTATCTAATCAGCTTAATAAGTGATGAAGTGTGGAATGTAAGCTATACCGTCAATTAAAAGAAGGAGACGCTATTGTAAACATGACAATGAGTCACAGTTAATACTGCAGATGCGCAACCAACCACGCTGATTGGGAAGGACACAGTCTTGTTAATTCTTCTTCTCTTTTACAGCTGATGCAAACCACTGTATTTTAGGTCGTACAGTCAGTTACTGACAGTGACATGATACATATAATCATAATTAAATAATCATATAATCAAAGTTCTTCACCCGAAAGAGAATGTGTATATAATTGTTATTTCTTCATGCTTTCACGGGATGCAGTTCAACGTCAGGTGTTTATTATGTTGGAAACATATGTGGCTTTCAGAAACTTGTGAAAGGTGATACAGTCTTCCAATTATGTGCAGACATTTACTTTACCAGGCAAGCATCGCACTAACATAGAAAACTTCGGAAGACAACCAATGTTTTTTTTTTTTTTTTTTTTATTCGCCGGTATTCTCCCGGCCCGGGTCTTTTCCAAGTAGTGGTGACCCAGCCTTGGCTCCCTATCTGGGGAGTGTCTCGAGACCTAAGTCTCCCATGGGAGGAGGTACAAGTACCTCCTCATCTTTGGGACCAACTGTCCCCAGGCCTAGCCACATTCCCTGCCCTCACGGGGCTCGTAGGGAGAAGCAAGGCCTCTGGTCTGCCATCTGCCCCGCCCCAAAGGGCTTTATGTTTAGTGGGAAAGAGCACATGTTCTCTGGCAGCCTTGTGTTATGATATATTACGAAAGTCGTCTCTGCAAAATTACATATCCCCGAACATCCTTTCTCAACTATTTTCCACCAAACTCCTAAACTCAAGAGGTTTTCAGACTATGACATGGATGGGGATGGAGAGTTTTATTGATCTTTTGAACAGTTGTTGGAGATTTTGAGACAGTCAACTAGTACTCATAATGAACATTATTACATCGTCTTCAAGTATCTTCTGCTTCTATCAACTTTTCTGTACTCAACTGAAGAAGCCTACTGTGTAGGCGAAACGTTTCGAAATAAAGATACCTAACTGTTGCATATGTGTCTTACCTAACAACTAGTACGCATAATGTCTGCTGTGAATGCTGCATCTAACACTACAGAAAATGATGTGTTGCAATTGCGAAATTGGTTGCAGTCTTCCATCCCCACTATTGCACGTGCAGAAATTATGAGCTTGCACTTACTTCTGCATGTGCTTGACGCCAACTTACATTTGGTAAAGATCTGCACAACGAGTGTTCAGAGGAACAAGAGGAAGCTTTCAAGAACTGAACTTAGATTATGAACACACTGACACTGAATATTTTTACTACGTCATTTAATGTCATATTTTGAAATTGTAATTATTTTGATTTAGTCAGATTTTTTAATGAATCTTTCAGTATTCTAACTGAAATACATTATTGTGAAATACATCAGTAAAAGTTTTTTCATTGGTTCTTAAACTGCTTTTCAGGTAAGATAAAATGGTGCCTTCCTTCGCGAAACTTGATTAGCGCCAATGAATTCCTTGAATATATTATAATCCAAGGTTAGACGCAAAAATAATTGTTTTATACCTAATAATAGGGAAGCTACAGCTGCTTCCTGATATTCAGAATCACTATCAGATATCTTGGAATTGATCCAATTTCAATCCCTTTCCAGTAATCATATTTTTCTAGGTTTTCATTGCACCAAAAAGAGCCAAAAACCGTTGACAGATTTTGTTATAATATTTTGACTGTCGAGAATTTTTCAAAATTAATTTGTTAGATATTTTGCTATACTTAACAAGTTTGTCAGGAGCTGCAGTAACTTGTGTTACACCCGTAGGAAAGTTTGTCAGTTAATGGCACTTTGTTTTGCTCGATTTACATCTTGAACATAGATGCACTTGTTTCCTATAGTTAAGAAGGTTGTGGAGATGTCTTCTGAACCAAGATTCCATGATGTTGCAATGTCTGACAGGTTGTACATGGTATATAATACCGACAAGATAAAAATTAGACACTTGTGCATCCTCTGGGTATCTTTATTGTAGACGTTTCGCCAGCCAGTGGCTTTATCAATACAAGTTCAAGGACATAAGTGAAAAACAGTAGATCTATGTACAAAGGATGAGGTAATCAGTCTCTCATCTTTGGAGTTGATGAAGAGCACCGTAATCGTGAAGTCTGAAGCACAGGCATGAAGCTGGCGCTTATATACCATTCATGTACAACCTGTCAGACACTGCAACATCATGGAATCTTGGTTCAAAAGACATCTCCACAACCTTCTTAGCTACTACTAACCTGTCCCTCGGTATGACCTACTTCCACTGGGATATCCAGCCTACCAGTCCCTTACCACCTGACGCCAGTATAAAAGCACCAGTCTTCTTGCCTGTGCTCCAGATTCTTCATGACTTAGACAGTGATCTTCACATCAACTCCAAGGCTGAGGGACTGATTACCTCATCCTTTGTATATAGTTCTACTGTTTTCCAGTTATGTCCTTGAATTTGTATTGATAAAGCCACTAGATTGCGAAACGTCTACAATAAAGATGTTATGTATTTATCTAATTTCCATCTTGTCTGTAATGTATACCATTATTGTACAATAATTTAATGCATATTTTCTGTGTTTCTAGTGTTGATCTGAGAAAACCGCAATAGACGAAATAGTGTTTGCCTGTCATATTTGATCACAGTTGTGGCAATACAATAAAACTGACTAAGAGAATAAGAGGCACAATACAGTGATTAGAACAATACACAAGTAACTCCGAACGTAAGAGAGTGAAACAGTCTGAATAATGGTCCAAGTTGGGCCCCAAACCCTCGTCTTAAATTTTAAAAATTTAAAAAAAGGGGTTTTTGGGGGATTCATTCCCAAAATTTTCTTAGTGGGTGGGCGAACAGTTTAAAAATTTTTCAAAACGGAAAAATTTAAACTGTAAAGAATTTCTTTTGACAACACCCAAATAAACGTTTTTTAAAAAAAAAGGGAACCCCCTTGGTGACGGGAAAGGACCAGACCAGAACGAAAACCCCCGGGTCCCAAAAATTTTTTTAAGAAAAAAAAAAACCCCAAAAAGGGTTTTAAAGTTTTTCCCGCCGTCCGACCACCGGGTTTTTGGTTTAGTGGGTCCCCGCACCGGGGGGGTCCTGCACATGCACAAAGCTCCTTTCACAGTGCAAAAAGCCCTGCCCCAGTGACAAGCTCCTGCACAGTTCACAGAGCTCCGCAACCCTGACATGCCCCCTTGGGAAAAGTGCTCCTAACAGAGCTGTGGAGAAACTCCTGCACATGCACAGAAACTCCCGCACAGGGGCCCTACACAGTGCTCCGGGACAAATGCTAGTGCACAGTGCTTTCCCCCACAGAGCTCCGCACAGTACTCTCCTGACACCGATCCGGGGCAGTCCCGGCCCCCAGTGCTCCCTTCCCCATCCTCTTGCCAGTTCTCTAGCCCATCTTTCCCGCAACAGTGCACAGAGCTCCGGCACATTGCTACTGCCCCAGGCTCCTTCACAATGCTCCTGCACAGTCCCTGCCAGTGCTCTGGCACAGTGCTTCTGCACAGATTCTGCACAGTGCTCCTCACAGTGCTTTCGCACAGAGCTCTGCACAGTGCACAAAGCTCCTGCACAGAGCTTATGCACAAAGCTCCTGCACAGATCTCCTAACCGTGCTCCTGCACATGCTCCTGGACAAGGTCCTGCACAGACCTCATGCACAGAGCCCCTGCACAGAGCTCATGCACAGAGCTCCTGCACAGCTTCTGCACATAGCTCCTGCACAGAACTCCTGCACAGACCTCCTGCACAGTGCTCTTGTACAGATCTCCTGCGCAGTGCTCCTGCACAGAGCTCCTGCACAGAGCCCCTGCACAGAGCCCCTCCCACAAAGCTCCTGCACAGATCTCCTGAACCGTGCTCCTGCACAGTGCTCCTGGACAGAGGTCCTGCACAGACCTCATGCACAGAGCTCCTGCACAGAGCTCATGCACAGAGCTCCTGCACAGCTTCTGCACATAGCTCCTGCACAGAACTCCTGCACAGACCTCCTGCACAGTGCTCTTGTACAGATCTCCTGCGCAGTGCTCCTGCACAGAGCTCCTGCACAGAGCCCCTGCACAGAGCCCCTGCACAGAGCTCCTGCACAGAGCTCCTGCACAGTGCATAGAGCTCCTGCACAGAGCTCCTGCACAGTGCGCCTGCACATAGCTCCTGAACAGTGTGCCTGCACAGAGCTCCTGCACAGTGCTCCTGCACAGTGCTCCTGCACGGAGCTCCTGCACAGTGCTCCTGCACAGTGCTCCTGCACAGAGCTCCTGCACAGTGCTCCTGCCCAGATCTCCTGCATAATTCTCCTGCACAGAGCTAATGCACAGACCTCCTTCACAGACCTCCTGCACAGACCTCCTTCACAGAGCTCTTGCACAGTGCTCTTGCACAGAGCTCCTGCACAGAGCTCCTGCACAGAGCTCCTGCACAGTGCTCCTGCATAGAGCTCCTGCACAATGCTTTTGCACAGTTCTCCTGCACAGTTCTCCTGCACAGAGCTCCTGCACAGTGCTCCTGCAGAGTGCTACTGCACAGAGCTCATGCACAGAGGTCCTGTACATAGCTCCTTCCGAGAGCTCCTGCACAGAGCTCCTGCACAGAGCTCATGCACAGTGTACAGAGCTCCTGCACAAAGCTCCTGCACAGAGCTCCTGCACAGTGCTCCTTCACAGAGCTCCTGCATGGTACTCCTGCACAGTGCACAGAGCTCATGCACATAGCTCCTGCACAGGTCTCCTGCACAGAGCTCCTGCACAGTGCTCCTGCACAGTGCTCCTGCATAGTGCTCCTGCACAGAGCTCCTGCACAGCGCTCCTGCACAGCGCTCCTGCACAGTTTTCCTAGTGACTATTGCCTCGAAAAAAAAGCAGTTTGAAAAATAAACGTGAGAGTCAAACTATGTGAACCACAATTGAATTAAGAACTTGTTTGAAAGAGTGAGGTGGGAAACTAGTGTTGAAGGTTGACACAGAGAACTGTATGGCTACATCTACAATAAGTATCTTATTTAAGAACAATGAGGTTATTAAAGGTCAGTTACGGCTACACGAGTCACTTCTCTTGGTACAAAAACATTGCACACAAATGAAACTATGGAATAACTTTTCTTATGTGAAGGCTTACTCAGCCCAGTAACAACTTCAGACAGTATTACTCAGGCTGGCTCCTCCTCAGGAAAATTAATGAATAGAAAAAGAAATAATAATTCACAAAGATAAACACTTTATTATTTATTAAATCAAACATAAAACAATAAAACATGAAAGGTATATCCTAATTGAAAGAAAAATGAAAAATGAAGTGAATAAAATAACATTGAACTCAACGCTAATATCTACAAGAGTGTCTGGTGTTTTGTACACTGTTGTTGAAATCGTAGCCTTTGCTGATGATGGGGGAAGGTCGCAGGTGTTGGTGACCTATCCACTGGCTATTTTCTTCACAGTATACCAGTGAGTAGACCCCGATGACAGGAAAGCAGTTATTTTCCCCGCTGAAAATGATGTGGGGGTTACTTCCTGCTTTTTCATACGGGTGCACAGGTACTTAAATTCCAAAATGGGGAAGTCTCTGGACTTTAGTCCTTCTCCTGTTCTTCTCTTGATTGACAGGTGACCCTCACTGCCATCCAGCTGAGAAGATAGATAGGTTACCCACTGCTTAAATAATCACTCTCCATGGCCCAGTGTACAATACTCAAAAAACGTGGTGAATTATTACAACAGCCCAACCAGAGCAAACTAAAAAGGACTAAGTTATTATTGGTCAAAAGTGAAGCTTTTAACCAATAAATCCACCTAGAATACAAGGCAGGCATGTACTTACAGTAGTGTTGGGAGCTGTGAGTCGAGTGATTTACTGTTTGACCAGAGCACCACACTCACCTTTCGGGGGGGGGGGGGGAAGAGGGAGGGGAAGGGATAGCGGGAGCTAGACTGACCCCTACCTTAACAAGCAGCCGGCAGTCAACTATCACTTTCAGGGAGGGGGAAAAAAGGGCGGGAAAAAGGGGAGCTTGACTTACCCTACCTTAACTAGTAGCCGGCCAATGAAACTATTGTTACTATATTTCTACTCCTATCTATTGAACTTTTTCCTAAACACTCCAACCCCCATACCAAGACTTAAGTCAAGGAGTATAAGAAGAATAGGCGAGGAAAAAGTTCTAAACATGTGGAAGTCGCGTAAGGCAACAAATCTTCTACTGACTGTCACAAAACTTAACCAGTCAAGAGAAAAAAATTTGATGAACCAATGATAAAACACAATATGGAACTTAAAAGCCTGGAGTGCCAATGTCCACCTCAATAGGCGACGTTGGTTCCCTTAAAAGTTTCTAGGTATATCAAAGGTTTTTGGTCCCCTTTCTTAAAATGAATTCTTTCCCAGCAAATAAAATTTAAGTTTGGAGATACCCCACACAAGGGCCCAAACATTCCTTTTTCTTATGGTGGGGTATCTCGTTTCTGTGGGAAGGAGTTTTCCGGCTTAGGAAGCATACAGGAAGGAGTACCATCATGGTAATTAGTTAACACCGCACCTAAGCCAGTATTTGGGGGCAATCAGTTCTCAAACAAAATGTTTTATTAATATCTGGAATCTTAATTATAGGGTCTTTCGAAAAGATACTTTTAATCTCATTAAACTTTTCCCGAGCTTCGTCGGAAAGTTCAAGAGGTTCCTTCACAGACTTTTTAAGGAAGTCGGAAAAGATGCCTGTAAGATCAGTAAGGTTCGGGATAAACCGTGCATAAAAATTTACAGAACCAAAAAAGCTTCGCATGACCTTCTTGGTTTTGGGGAATTTAAATTCTCATAAAGCTTTGATCTTACTGGGAAGAGGCTGCAGAGAGTTATTAGAAAGTATCAGTCCAAGATATCTAATCTTGTTATACCCAAGGAAGCATTTCTTAGGCTTGGCAGTGAGGCCATGTGAGCGTAACCTACGCAAAACTGATGTTAATGTTTGGATATGTTCGCCCCACGTAGAAGTCATTACGTAAATGTTATCAAAATAAACTGAAACATTTGGCATATTACCCAAGACCTTTCTCATCAGTCTCACGTAGGTAGCACAGGCAGTTACCAAACCGAAGGGCATAGTTCTATACTGCATCAGTCCTTGGCGTGTAGGAAAAGCGGTGTACTGCTTAGAAGAAGGATCTAACATTACTTGATGATATGCCTGTGCAATATCAATCTCTGAAAAGAAGGAAGCGTCATAAAATTTGTGTAGATCGCTATCTATTAAGGGCCATAGGCTCGCCATCCCACGAGTGATTGCTTAAGGCCTTGAAGTCTATAGCAAGTCTATATTGAATTTATCTCCTTCTTAACATGAATATGGTGAAACAATATGAAGTTACTGAAGGTTCAAAGATCCTTTAGTTTTAATAATTTTCTACTCTCGGTGAAAGCATCCCTAAGGTGAATGGAAACTGGGTATAATTTTCGTTTGATAGGATTGTCCGTCATTAAGTCAATCTTATGGACTTCCCTGGAGGGTAAACACCTGGAATAATCAGTAAAGACGTCTGAAAAGTTACTCACACATTGAAGTAGTTCATGTTCTATGGTATCCAAAGATTCATTAATATTATATGGTGGTTGCGTCCGAACCAGTTGGTCAAGAGTCAGCTAAGTCATGTAGTTCTGCATCCTAGTCTAAGTTAGAGGTGTCAATTACGCCACCTTACATTCTTCAGTTGTCTTATCAAAGTTCGTGTGGAAAAACTAAGTCAAAGTTATTAGGCAGTTAACCGAATTTCTTCTGGTAATATTTTCTTAAGGATGGTGATATGATTAAAGCTTAGGTTTCCCTTGAACTTCTATGAGGTAATCAAACTTTCCCACAAATTTTTAATTCTTAATATGGGACCTTTCCATGCAAATATAATTTATTTGACTTGATAGGCAAACGTACCAGAACTTCATTCTCTACTTTAAAACTTCTCCTCTGACTTTTGGAGTCAAAAATAGGTTTTGTTACTGGTCCATGACAAGCTTGGTTTTTCGATACTATGTCAGAGGTCTCCTCAAGTTAGGATTCTAGGTCAGGAGAAACTGGTAAGACGACTGAAACCTCAGCATTTACCTTCCTCATTAGTCCATAAGACATGAAGGATGGACAATGGGCCTCTCGCCTGTATTCCATAGAGAAGTTCAAAAGGTGAAAACACAAAGCGTCAGTGGAAATTCCCTCATGGCAAACAAACAAGGGTAGGTAACGATGCCACTCCTTAGGTTTTAAGGGGAGCAAAGTGTCCTTAAAAATGGACATAAGGAATCGAAGTGGCGCTCAAATCTCCCATTACAGCTGGGATAATAGTGTTGTGGTGAAGAGAGGCTTCACTCCCCGATGTTGGTATAGATGTTTGCATTATAGTCACATGTGATTGTGTCCCGCGATCACACAACATTTCTCTAGGGATGCCCACTCTGGAGAAGATGGACAAAAGGCTTCAGCCACCTCTGTAGCAGTTAATGGTCTTTCAAGGGTATGGCAGTTCAGGGAAACTCGAAGCATAATCAACTAATGTTAATATATATCTATGTCCCCCAGATGAAAGTGGAGATAAAGGCCCAACGATGTCAATAGCTACTCTTTCAAACGGTCCGTAATGATAGGCATTTTGACCATAGGTACTCGCCTGGTACCTCGGGAGGATGACAGTTGGCAAAATTTACACGTATACAATAGGTAGTGATATCTGAGGACATTTTTTGCAAAAATAGGATTCCTAATTTTATTTAAGGTTTTACGATGCGAAGGATAATGTCCGGCCACTGGCAGGTCATCATGTGCCATTTTAAGAAACAGTCTCTCCTGCATTGACTTGGAAACAACTAAGATGGAATAGTCTATTCATCTGAAATTAATTTGAATCTACTGACTTGTCAAAGATACTTTTTTTATGTATAATATTCAAATTTATATGAAAGTTTTTCATTTGGATAAACTTTTATTTTGTTTAGCGGATTATGGCAATCGAAGAGAAGAGGCATTACGTTGTAAATTGACAAAGGAGAGTCCTTCGATATTTTATAAGGCCTTTTAAAGTCAGGGAAAATCACAAGGGATGGGGACAGTAGGAGACGCCTGGCTTTGTTGAGCCCTGTCAAGACATTTATGGTATCGGAGGGTGATACCTTCACTTTCATTAACACGTGAACTTGGTGATCCACTTCCTCGCTGTCGTGTAGTAGCATCACTGGTTTTTAATCCCACATGGTATATCGCGAGAAATGTCTCTCTGAACTTTCGAAGGGGCTTCTCTGACTTCAGGAAGAGGCTCTGAAACCTATATCCATCTTTGGTGAGTGAAAGGTTCAACCTCAAGGAAGGAAAGAATGGACACCTTTTACATTACTATAAGTTCACCGGAGCAAGAAGTGATGGGAGCTAGTAGGCTTTCGACAACTGTGAACCATTTAGACTAATGTAACAACCGGATGGTTGGAAAAGTGTCCGTACGCCCAAGTAGTCTGAAAGTATAGCAGAGGATGAGTTTTCTTTAAGGTTAGGAAACAGCTTCATCAGGGGTGGGGGGGTAAAATGACTATACATGTGCATTCCAGTGTCTCGTTGAAAATGGTGATTCATTAAGTCCATTTAACTGTTCCTGATAGAGAGGGTGCTTGGTCATTACAGTCTTTAAAACACATCTTTCCAACTTTTTGGACCTTCTTAGAAGGACAATCTGGACGTTTTGTCCCTTAACAACCACCACAAATGACAAAAGGAATTAAAAGAAGTCATTTTTACTTTCCATTGAGGCTTTGATTTTCTTAAGGTCTGATGAAACCCTTGCCCTTCGGAATCGAATCCCTTAGGTCTTTATAGGAATTGTGAGCCTCAGCAACTTCCTCAGCTTTTAATCAGTTACGTTCTCTGAAGATGTTCGGATCTGATGGGGAAGGAGCTTTCAGAAACTGGGTCAGCAACCATAAAGTCCTAAGAGATTCATACGAGTGAGCAATTCCGGAACTCTCTATCCAAACAGTTCTGAACAAAGAAAAGGTGTTACTGTAACTGTGAAAGTTCTACAGCCAGCTGTAATGTGGCCATACCCTGAAATCTTTCCTGTAAAGAATTATTGTTTTTTTTTTTTGATATGCTTCATGGATTGCCTTCTTCAGTAGGTTATAATTACATTATGATATCCTGTGACAAAGTGTATAGATATTCCCAAAGCAGTACCAGAAAATACATTCAAACTGGTAGCCCAGGTGTCAGCCGGCCATTCACAGAGTGTAGCAGTATTTTCAAACTGATAATGATATGAAGTAATTGTCTTCACCTTCTGTGAGGAGGTAAATTAGGTGTTGGATATGTGTACTAGCTGCATGTGTTCAATATTACTTTCCTTCCTCGAATTGTTGTTGGTAAAAGTAACTTTTGATTCTCCAATCAGGCGAGATAGATTTTTCGGGCTCGCGACCTTTTTCTCTGTTACACTCGTGTTCTCTATCCTTTGTTTTACTCTTTCCTCAAGTTCTCTTAATTTAACTTGGTCCTCACATATCTTAGCTTGTTCCTCACGTTCCCTACCTTTTCTCACGATCAAGTCTACACGTTCTTTTTGGTCTTCTCTCTCTCTTTCTAACTGTCTTTCTCGGATTTTCTCTCTCAATTCTCTCTCTTCCTTTTGCTCCTGTCTTTCAAGTTCTCTTTTCTCCTTTTTCTTTTCTCTTTCGAGTCTCTCGTCTCCTTATTTCATTCTCTTTCGATTTCTCTCTCTCCTTTCTTCTTCTCTTTCCCCTTATTGTTCTCTTCTCTCTCAATCCTCTCTCTTTCAAGTCTTTCTGGAATTTAGCACTAATGAAAGAATATAAATTTTTCCTGTTATTCCTAACGTACTTCCAGCCATTCATCCAAAAACGGGTTTTCCTCCATGCTGCAAGACTATTAAACTATCTGGGAAATGAAACGGGTATTAAAGAAAACGGAGGGTTCAATTCTGCTCCGCTAAAAACTGTAAATAAACAGAGGGCTCGATCCCTGCGTAAATTACAAAACGTATTAATTAAAACCGAGGGTTCTATGCTGGCCCCGAGCAAACAGTAAGTAGAAAGGGGTCACTTCGATCATCCAATCTTCTCACCAAACAAATCATGGAGTGTCCTATGACAGTTCCCTTGATATAATAAAGTGCTCAATTGAAACAAGTTGTCACTGGAAAATCTCGGGTTCTAGAGTCTAATCCTCCCAAAAAGTGTTTCAAAGCTCACACACAATTAGATGCAGAATTAATAAATATATCCTGCCTGACTTGACTTAAATAATTGAGACTATACCAATCACCAAATCTTCTAAATACTTGTAACTGAAGTTCTACCATAGAGATGATTCTCCAGGCTGGTGGTAACTGTCTGTGGTATGCTGCGTTGAATTCCAATGGTGATTCGCGATGGAGTTGAACTAGTTTCAGTAGAGTTGATCCTGGCAAGGTCGCCCTTGTGAAGGCTTACTCAGCCTTTGTAACAACTTCAGGAAGTATTATCAGGGCTGGCTCCTCTCAGGAAATTAATGAATAGAAAAAGAAATAATTAATTCACCAAAGATAAACACTTTATTATTAATTAAATCAAACATAAAACAATAAAACAATGAAAGGTATATCCTATTGAAAGAAAAATGAAAAATGAAATGAATAAAATAACATTTGATGATCAAACGCTAATATCTACAAGAGTGTCTGGTGTTGGTGGACACTGTTGATAATCGTTAGCTATCGTTGCTGATGATGGGGAGGAGGAGGTCACAGGTGTTGGTGACCATCACTGGTAAGTTCTTCGCAGTATTCCAGTGAGTAGTCTCCCGATGACAGGAAAGCTGGTCTTTACCACTAACTGATTGTGGGGGTTACTTCAGCAATTTCATACAGGTGCACAGGTACTTAAATCCAAAATGGGGATAGTCTCTGGACGTTAGTCCTTATCCTGGTTCTTCTCGTTTTGATTGACAGGTGACCCTCACTGCCATCCAAGTCTGAAAAGATAGACAGGTTACCCACTGCTTAAAATAATCCTCTCCATGGCAGGTACAATACTCAAAAGACGTGGTGATTATTACAACAGTCAACCTAGAGCAAGACTGAAAGGACCTAAGTTTATTATTGGTCAAAAGTGAAGCTTTTAACCAATAAATCCAATAGAATACAAGCAGGCATGTATTTTACAGTAGTGTTGGGAGCTGTTGAGTCGAGTGATTTACTGTTTGACCATGAGCCCCACACGTCACCTTTCGTGGGGGGGGGGAAGGATAAAGAGGGAGGGGAAGGGTAGCGGGGCTAGACTGACCTACTTAACGCTGCGGCAGTCAAACTATCTTCAGGGAGGGGGAAAATGGCGTGAAAAGGAAAAACGGGAGGCTTGGACTTACCCTACCTTAACATGTAGCCGGCAAATGAAACTTATTGTTAACTATATTTCTTCTCTATTCTATTGAACTTTTCCCTCACACTCCCCATACCAAGACTTATAGTCAAGGAAGTATAGAAGAACAGGCGAGGAAAAAGTTCTACATGTGGAAGTCGCGCGTAAGGCAAACAAATCTTCTACTGACTGTCACGGGACTCAACCTCGGAGAGAATTATTGGATGAAACATTGATATTACACACATATGGGAACTTAAAAGCCTGAGTGCATTGCTTCCATTGTCAAGAGCGACGGTTGGTTCCCTTAAAAGTTTTCTAGGATATATCAAAGTTTTGTGGTCCGTTTCTAAAAATGATGCTTTCCCAGTAATAAAATTTAAGTTTGGAGATCCCATCACAAGGCCTAACATTCCTTTTCTATGGTGGTGTATCTCGTTTCTGCAGGAAGGGTTTCTGGATTAGGAAGCATACAGGGAGGAAGGGAGTACAACATGGTATTGTAGGTAAGCACTGCACCCTAAGCCAGTATGGAGGCATCAGTTCTCAAACAAAATGTTTTATTATATCCTGGAATCTTAATTAAAGGTCTTTCGAAAAGATACTTTTAATCTCATTGAACCTTTTCCGAGTTCGTTGGAAAGTTCAAGAGGTTCCTTCACAGACTTTTTAAGGACGTCGGAAGGAAAAAAAGATGCCTGTCGATCAGTAGGTTCGGGAATAACCGTGCATAAAAATTTACAGAACCAAGAAAGCTTCGCATGACCTTCTTGTTTGGGGAATTTAAATTCTAATAAAGCTTTGATCTTACTGGGCAGATGGCTGCTGAGAGTTATTTGAAAGTATCAGTCCAAGATATCTAATCTTGTTATACCCAAGGAAGCATTTCTTCGGCTTTGCGTGAGGCCATGAGAAGCGTAACTACGCAAAACTGATGTTAATGTTTGGATATGTTCGCCCCACGTGAAGTCATTACTTAAAAATGTTATCAAAATAACTGAAACATTTGCATTATTACCCAAAGACCTTTCTCAACAGTCTCAGTAGGTCGCACAGGCAGTTACCAAACCGAAGGGCTTAGTTCTATAATGCCATCAGTCCTTGGCGTTGTAGGAAAAAAGCGGTGTGTACTGCTTAGAAGAAGGATCTTACATTACTGATTGATATGCCTGTGCAATATCAATCTCTGAAAAGAAGGAGCGTCATAAAATTTGTGTAGATCGCTATCCTATTAAGGGCATAGGCTCAGCATCCCACCGAGTTATAGCAATTAAGGCCTCTGAAGTCATAGCAAGTCTTCTATTTGAATTATCCTCTTCTTAACCATGACTACTGGTGAACAATATGAAGATATGAATTACAATGATCTGTAGTTTTAATAATTTGTCTACCTTCGGTCAATGCATCCCTAAGGATGAAACTGGAACTGGGTATAATTTTCGTTTGATAGGATTGTCCTTCATTAAGTCAATCTTATGGGATACATGGAGGTAACACTGGAAATATTCAGTAAAGACGTCTGAAAGTTTACTCACACATGTGAAGGTAGTTCATGTTTCTCTTTAATGGTCATCCAAAGATTCATTAATATTAATGGTGTGTTGGTCCGAGTGGTTCAGAGTCAGCAAGTCATGTTAGTTTTTCATAATATAGTCCTAAGTTTAGAAGGTTGTCAATTACGCTCACCTTACAATCTTCAGTTGTCTTATCCAGTTTGTGTGGAAAAACTAAGTCAAAGTTATTAAGGCAGTTAACCGAAAATTCTTCGGTAATATTTACTTAGGATGTGATTGATAATGCTTAGGTTTCCCCTTTGGTCTTCTATGAGGTAATCACTTTCCCACAAATTTTTTAATACTTTATATGACCTTTCCCATGCAAATAATAATTTATTTGACTGATAGGCAAAGTTACGAACTTCATCTCCTACTTTAAACTCACTCTGACTTTTGGAGTCAAAATCGGTAGTTGTAGTTCCATTGACAAGCTTAGGTTTTTCGAAAACTAGTCAGATGTCTCCTCCAAGTTTGGATCTAAGGGTCAAGGAGAAACTGGTTTAAGAAGACTGAACCTCAGCATTTACCTTCGCATTAGTCCCTATGTCATGAGGATGGACAAGGCCACTGGCCGGTCTTACCATAGAGAAGTTCAGAAGGTGAAAACCCCAAAGAGTCATCACTGGGGAACTTCCCTATGCAAACAAAGCACAGGGTAGGTAACGATGCCACTCTTAGGGTTTAAGGGGCAAAGTTCCTTAAAATGGAATGAAAATCGATGCTGGCGCTCAATTCCTCCCATTAAGCTGGGTGATTAGGGTGGTGGTGGAAGAGAGCTTCACTCCCAAAAGTTTGGATATAGATGTTGCATTAAGTCAGATGTGAATTGTGTACCACGTTTCAAACAAAAATTTCTCTAGGGATGCCCTACTTTGGAGAAGATGGACAAAATGCTTCAGCCCACCCTCTGTAGCAGTTATGGTTCTTTAAGGGTATGGGCTTCAGGGAAACTCGAAGCATAATAACTAATGTAATAATATCTATTGTCCCCAGATGAAAGTGGTGATAAAGGACCCAACGATGTCAGATCATAGCTACTCTTTCAATACGGTACAGTAAAGATAGGCATTTGACCATAGGTACTCGTGGTTACCTCGGGAGGAAGACAGTTGCAAAACTTTACACGATTACAAAATAGGTGGTGATATCTGAGGACATTTTTGGCCAAAAATAGTTTCCCTAATTTTATTTAAGGTTTTACGTTGCGAAGAAATGTCCGGCCACTGGCAGGTCTGAAGCCATTTTAAGAAAGTCTCTCGCATTGACTTGAGAACAACTAGATGGAATAGTCTAATCTCATCTGAATTAATTTGAATATGACTTGTACAAGATACCTTTTATATATTCAAATTTATATGAAAAAAATTTTCTCATTGGATAACCTTTATTTTGTTTAGCGGCCATTATGGCAATTCTGAAGAGAAGGGCAATTACGTTGTAACTTTGACAAAGGAGTCTTCGATATATCCTAAAGCCTTAAAGTCAGGGAAAAATCAAAGGATGTCAGTGGAGAAGCATGGGCTTTGGTCGGAAGCCTAGTCAAGACATTTTATGGTTCGGAGGTGATACCTTCACTTTCATCTAACAAGTGAACTTGTGATCCTACTTCCTCGCTTTCGTGAGTTGCATCTCTTGGTTTTTTTTTTAATCCACATGAATATCGCGAGACATTGTCTCATTAACTTTCGAGGGCTTCTCTGACTCTAAGAAGAGGATCTGAAACACTTATATCCATATCTTTGGTGATGAAAGGTCAACCTCAGAAGAAAGAATGGCACCTTTTACATTATCTATTAGTACGGAAGCAAGAAGTGATGGGAGCTAGTACGGCTTCAGACAAGGCGCCTGTGAACCATTTAGACTAATGTAAAAAACGGAATGGTAGGAAAAAGTGTCCGTACGGCCAAGTAGTCTGAAAGTATAGCAGAGGAATGAGTTTCTTTAAGGTTAGGGAACGCTTAGTCAAAATGACTATACATGTGCATCAGTGTTTCGTAAAATGGTAGATACATTAAGGTTAATTAAACTGTTCCTGACAGAAGGGTGTTGGTCATTACAGTCTTTTAAAACATCTTCCATCATTTTGGACCTTCTTAGATGGGACCAATCTGGACGCTTATGTCCCTTAAACACACACAAATGACAACACAGGAATAAAAGAAGTCATTGTAATTTCCATTAGAGGCTTTGATTCTTAAGGTCTTGATGAAACTCTTGCCCTTAGGATTCGATCCTTTAGAGTCTTTAAAGGAATTGTGAGCTCAGCAACTTCCTCAGCTTTAATCAGGTTACGTTCTCTGATGAATGTTCGGATCTGATGGGAAGAGCTGTCCAGGAAAAACTGGGCAGCAACAATAAAGTCTCTAAGAGATTATAACTGTGATCAATTCGGAACTCTCTATCCAAGAGTCGAACAAACGAAAGAAGTGTAACCCCTGTAACTGTGAAAGTTTCTGGCCAGGCTTGTAAGGTGGCTACCTGAAATCTTTCTGTAAGAATTAGTGTTTTTTTTTATATGCTTTAAGGATTGCCCTTCTTCAGTAGGTATATTAAATATGATATAATGTGCAAAGTGGCGATCGATATTCAAAGCCAGTACCAGAAAATAGCTTTCCTAACCTGGTAGGCCAGGTGTCATCAGCCATTTCACAGAGGGTTAAGCAGTATTTTCAAAACTGATTATGTAGAAGTATGTCTCACCTTCTGGTGAAGGGAGTAAATTAGGTGTTGGTATATTGATGCACTAGCTGCAGATGTTCAATTACTCCTTCCTCTATTGTTGTTGTGTAAAAGTTAACTTTTATTCTCCAATTCAAGGCGAGATTTTTTCGGGGCTCGCGATCCTTTTCTCTCTCTGTTAACTCGTGTTCTCTATCCTTTGCTCTTTCCTCCAAGTTCTCTTAATTAAACTTGTTCCTCACGTAATCTTAGCTTGTCCTCACCCCCCCCACCGTTCCCTAGCTCTTTCCTCACGATCAAGTCTATCACGCTCTTTTTGACTTCTCGCTTCTTTCTAACTGTCTTTCTCGGATTTCTCTCTCCAATTCTTCTCTCTTTCCTTTTTCTCCTGTTCTTTCAAGGTTCTTTTCTCCTTTTTCTTTCTCTTCGAGTCTCTCTTTCTACTTATTCCCTTCTCTTTCGATTTCTCTCTCTCTCCTTTTACTTTTCTCTTTCCCTGTCTAACTGTCTCTCTTCTCTTCAATCTCTCTCTTTCAAGTCTTTCTGGATCTTAGCACTAATGGAAAGATTCCTAAATTTTTCCCTGTTATCCAATTACTTCCAGCATTCATCCAAAAATGGTATTCCTCCATGCTTGCAAGATAACTTAAAACTATAAGGGGAATGAAAACGGGTATAAAGAGAAAACGGAGGGTTCAATTCTGCTCCTCTCAAAACTGTAAATAAAACCAGGAGGGTCTCGATCCCTGCTTCAATTAAACAAAATGTATTAATTAAAACGAAGGGTTCTATGCCGGCTACGAGCAAACAGTAAGTAGAATGGGGTCACTTGACCATCCAATCTTCTCACCAACAAATGCAAGGGTGTCCTATGACAGTTCCCTTGATATAATTAAAGTGGGCTCAATGAAACAAGTTTCATGGAAAATCTCCGGGTCCTAGAGTCTATTCTCCAAAGGTGTTTTCAAGCTACACAACAATTAGGTGGCCGAATTAAAATATTATATCCTGCCTGACTTGACTTACAATAAATTGAGACTATAACAATCAACAAAATCTTCTAAACACCTGTAACTGTAGTATCCCATAGAGAAGGATTACTCAGGCTTGTGGTAACTGTGGTTATTGCAGCGTTGAAGTCTTCAATGGTAGATTCGAGATGGAGTTGAATCTTGATTCATTAGAGTTGATTCTGGCAGGTCGCCACTTGTGAAGGCTTATCATCCCGGTAAACAACTTCAGCCAGTATTACTCAGGCTGGGCTCTCCTCAGGGATAATTAATCGAATAGGAAAAAAGAAATAATAATTCACAAAGATAAACGCTTTTTATTTATTTAAATCTAAACATATAAACAATAAACACATGACAGGAATATCTATTTGAAAGAAAAAGAAAAATGACATGAATAAAATAACATTGAAATCAACGCTAATATCTTCAGGGGTTAGTCTGTGATGGTGACACTGTTGTTGAAATCGTAGCCGTTGCTTGATGATGGGGGGGGAGGGGGGGGGGGTGGTCGCAGGTGTTGGTGACCCATCCACTGGCTAGTTCTTCACAGTTATTTTTACCAGTGAGAGTAGATATCCCGATGACAGGAAAGCAGGTTCTTTACGCTACAATGATGTGGGGGTTACTTCCTGCAAATTTCATCAGTGCACAGGTACTTAAATCCAAAAATGGGGAAGTTCTCTGGTCGTTAGTCCTTTCCAGTGCTTCTCGTTGATGAAAGGGGGCCTCACTGTCATCCAAGCTGAAAGATAGACCAGGTTCCCACTGCTTAAATAATCACTTCCCATGGCAGTGTACAATACTCAAAAAACGGTTGGTGATTATTACAACAGTTCAACCTAGAGCAAGGACTGATAGGACTAAGTTTATTATTGGTCAAAAGTAAAGCTTTTTAACATTAATCCCTAGAATACAAGGCTGGCATGTAATACAGTTCGTGTTGGGAGCTGTGAAGTCGATAGTGAGTACTGTTTGACCAGAGCCCAAACGTCACCCTTTGGGGGGGGTGGGGATGAGGGAGGGGAAAGGTTAGTGGGAGCTAGGACTTGACTACCTTAAACAAGCAGCCGGCTGTCAAACTATCACGTTCAGGGAGGGGGAGAAAAAAAGGCAGGAAAAACGGGAGCTTGACTTACCCTACCTTAACTAGTAGCCGGCAATGAAACTATTGTTACTATATTTCTACTCCTATCTATTGAACTTTTCCCTCACATCTTAGTTTGGATTAAAGAGAAACAAATGTTTGTTGATAATATTAATAAGCATTTTGTTAATTAAATGTTTTTATAGCATAAAAATTTATTATAGTATATTGTAAGTTTTTTTTTTTTTTGGGGGGGGGCAACTTTTTAAGCCAAGAACCAATTAATTTCATTTACATGTACTTTGTAATAAAGTTGGTAGAATTACCGACAATATGTAAAGTAAAAGGACACAAGTGCAACTAATGTGACATTTTATTGTGGCAACGTTCGTTCCAGGAGCTTTATCAAGCTTGATAAAGCTTGATAGGTTGGGTTGAAGCAGTCAGTTGGTGTCACCTTGGATAAATCCTCGACATTTGCAAACTGGTGTTTAATTGTATAAAATTTGGTGAATTCTTACCAAGCTTTAACATGTTTGAATGATACATCAGTTTCAGCGCGATAATGTACGCTTAAGTCAATGGAATTTGTTTTTTTTTCAAAATTGTGACAGTTGAATAGTTAAAGGAAGTCAGGCACAATCAAACGTCAGTTTCGTGGTGAAGATTTTTGGAGGTAAGGTGGACACTCTTAGTGAAGAGGGTTAACCTTTGTTCTTTCCGGTGAAGTGGTCCTGTGATGTGGGGAATTAAGGTGATACTTAAAATTAGCAATCAAAGCTTCGGTACCTTTAGGTATGATAAGTTAGTGAATGTTCTTAAAAAGATCCTGATGATATTATGCCAGTAGGCTACAGCAGTAGTCCTCTTATGTTTCTTATGCAATTAGTATGTATAAATTCTTGACCTCGTGCCTTCTGAGCAGATATGTATTTAACTTTTGTGAAATTGGTTCTGTGATTCCAGTAAAAATATTAAATTTGGTTTATTTAGTTAAAATGAGCGAGAATCTGAAGCCCAGAAAGAAAAAAACAGTATTAAAACTGTGTCATGAAAGAAAATTTCAGTGACATTTCGCTCTCGGGGCTGAAGGTTGTGCTGCGCAGAAGCAGGTGCTTCTGCCGCAGCACAGCACAACCATTCAGTGGCCAGTTGCCGCAGGAGGTGTTAACATGTGTTGTTAACTTAGTCAAGGGGCAATTTACCGACAAATTTGCCTCCTGTTTTATGCCGACGATATCAGGGATAGTTCTGCTTTGCCATCGATGAACTATTTGGGATTGCTCTTAATGGATCTACAAAGGATTTTCGTCAGTTCTGACAGTAGAAGCTTACGAAAGGACGGTGTGACTCATAAAGGAAAGGTGATATCACCGTATCATCTGGGCTGGAGGTACGCCTGCGGGATGCCTCCAAATACTACACTCTGGGGTGAGAATTCGAAAAAATGTTCTTTTGAAGCAGATGACGCTGGATATTTCGTGAGACATTTCGAAGCTATTATGGGTGAGGGTTGCATGCCTGTGACTTTGGGACGTTGGACAGATGAGAAATCTACGCGGGGCTTCCTTGCAGGATCTTACATATCAAGACGACATTGAGAAGACCTATTCCTGTATGTAGTCCTGGAGGATTTTAGGACACAGGTTTGTTTGTGCACCTATGGGGACAACGTAATTTTAAAACGTTGTCGACTGTTTAGTGCTTTTGACCACATGGCGGCCGGGTGTGGTAAGGCAGCAACTCCACGTTCCATCGGAATGCCAGTAATCAACGGAGTCTTTGATGGCATCTTCGTTCTGTGCTGTGGATGCAGCAGGGCAAAGGAATTGGGGTGGACGAAGTGATCGGTGTGGAGGCGCATGCGTTGACGCTTACCAAAAAGCTTCGGACGCTCCCCCCACAGGATGAACCTGAGTTGAGCAGCAGCCTGTGGGGACTGGGGAGGCTTGGTGAACTACAGGATTTATCTTGAACCTCGGCAGGAGATGATTTAGTCTTTCATGAAACGTTGCCAGCGGAGGAGATACCCGCTGTAGACGGGATACTTCTGATGGTTGAGGACCTGAATGGGCAGCCCCGGGTCTCCAGGGTCGGGGTGTTCTGGCATGTTCAAGTTGCCTGCAGGGGGAGGCTGAGGTGACATAGGAGTGGAAAAAAAAATACTGATATGGTGTTTAGGGTGCATCTAGGAAGAGAGTGGAGGCTCGTCGGTATGTACGAGGTTCATTACTCCAGCTCAGCGGTCTGGCAAGAAGCGTGGGCGGGGAGTGACAAGAAAGGGCAGGGTAGTGCACAGAAGGGGGGAGGGGGTCCAGGGGGGCAAGAGTGTATGGGAGAAACAGGAGCAACAAAAAGCGTAATTGACGGACACAGAGACATAGAGGTAAAGCCACCCCTTTTTGCATCCTTTACGTGTCTAACTGAGGTTTGAATGTTGCATCTGTTTCAGTGCGATAATTTACGCTTGAGCCAATGGTATTTTTTTTCAAACTTGTAACGGTCAATTGAATTGGCCTTAGAGCTGAGTAAACGTATATATGGCTGGAGGATGTTTTGCGGGTGGTTGACATTGACGTGTGCTTTATTCAGGAACACAATTTTTTAAGTGTGGCAGGAGAGTTGAGCTGAAAGTTTTTGGGATGTATGCTGGTAGTGCAGGGAAAGTAAAGGTGGGGTGGCAGTGGCAGTGAGGAATCCAGCCCATTTTCACGTGCTCGCATGGGTGCGGGGGGGGGTGGGGAGAGGAGGTGAGGGTGGAGGGGCTTTATGGGGGAGATTAGGTGTGTTTCTGGGGTTATATATGCCAGCTGATAGTAAAAACAGACAGGTAAAGGTGAATTTATATGGAGGTTCTGCTTTTCACTTGCGGGGTTTCCCCATGGTTTCTATAGTAGGTGTGTGGACTGGGAATTGTGTAATGAGAAATAAGGATGTGGAGCCGAGAGGTAGGCCAGGGGTGTGTGTTGGGGTGTTGAGGATTTGTGTGAGGGATGCAGGGGTTTATGACATAGTCAGGGGAGATGGGTGGAAAGATGGAGCACAAGTTTTATGCGGTAGGGATTATGCTGCAGATTGGATCGCATATATATAACTTGTGAGATTACAGTTAGAACATGTGCTGACGGTTAGACGTAGGTTTTTCGGACCATCGTGCCGTTTTGCAGAGGTGGCATAGGAGGGTATGGTTTGCTTGGTATGTGGATTATTGGAAAATGAATGTGAGGTTACTTCAGGGGAAGGGGGAGGGGGTTAACATTCAGAGACTGGGTGGAGGCAACTCTGGGAGGCATGCAAACAACGAGGAGGAGTTTAGGATGGTGGGAGAAGAGAAGCACGTTAAAGTGCGGGATTTAAGGAATTTTAAACAATCACCAATCTTCAAACACCTGTACTGTAGTTCTACCATAGAGAAATTACTCATGGCTGGTGGTAACTGTCTGTGGTATGCTGGTTGAAGTTCCAAGGGGTAATTCGGATGGAGTTGAATTTTGATTCTAGAGTTGTCCGGGCAAGGTCGCCACTTGTGAAGGCTTACTCACCCGTAACAATTCGCGTTTATCGGGTGGCTCCCCCCTCGGGGAAAATTTTGTGAAAAAAAAAAAAAAAATTAATTTCAAAAAGATAAACGCTTTTTATTTATTAAATAAAACATAAAACAATAAAAATAAAAAGGTATTCCTATTTAAAAGAAAAATGAAAAATGAAATAAAAAAAATAACATTTAAAACTCAACGCATATTACAGGGGTTCTGGTGTTTGGTGAACGTTTTTGAAATCGTAGCCGTTGTGATGAGGGGGGGGGGGGTTTGCGGGTGTTGGGCCCAATCCACGGGCTATTTTCCAGTATACCAGTGAGAGACCCCCGATAAAGGGGAAACAGGTTCTTTCCGCAAAATGATGTGGGGGTTTAAATTCCTGCAATTTCTACAGGTGCACAGGTATAAACCCAAAAAATGGGGAAGTCCTGGACTTAGCCTTTCCTTTTTTCTCGTTGATTGCGGTGACCCTCACTGTCTCCAAGCTGAAAAGATAGACAGGTTCCCCATGCTTAAAAAATCACTCCCCATGGCGTGTACAATACTCAAAAGACGTGGTGATTATTACAACAGTCAACCTAGAGCAAGCTGAGGGGATAAGTTTTTTAGGTCAAAAGTGAAGCTTTTAACCCAAATAAATCCCTAAATACAAGGCGGGCATTACTTACGTAGTTTTGGGAGTGTGAGCGAGTGATTTACTTTTGCCCCAAGCCCCACACGTCCCCTTTTGGGGGGGGGGGAAGAGGGAGGGGAAAGGATAGTGGGAGCTGACTGCCCACCTTAAAAAGCACCCGGCAGAAAAAAACTACACTTTGGGGAGGGGGAAAAAAGGCAGGAAAAACGGGAGTTTGATTCCCTACCTTTAAATAGTAGCCCGGGAATAAAAAAATTGTTACTAATTTTTTTCTCCCATCTATTTAACTTTTCCCCCACATTTAGTTTGGTTTTAAAAAGAAACAAAAATTTTTTTGTAATATTAAAAAGCATTTTGTTAATTAAATGTTTTTTAGCATAAAAAATTTTTTTAAAAATTGTAATTTTTTTTTTTTTTTTTTTGGGGGGGGGGGCAAAATTTTAAGCCCAAAAACCAATTAATTTCTTTACATGTACTTTTAATAAAGTTGGTAGAATTACGACAATATGTAAAATAAAGGGCAAGTGCAATAATTTTTGACTTTTATTGTGGCAACGTTTTGCTCTCCCCGGAAAACTTTATCAAGCTTGATAAAACTTGATGGTGAGGTGAACGTCGGTTGTGTCACCCTTTGGGTAAATCCTATTTGCAAATGGTGTTTAAAATTTTATAAATTTTGGTGAAATTTTTCCCCGCTTTAACTGTTTGAATGTAATCGTTTCAGCGCAATAATGTACGCTTAAGTCAAAAGGAATTTTTTTTTTTTTTAAAACTTGTGACAGTTAATTGTTTAAAAGAATCGCACAAACAAAGTCAGTTTGTGGTGGATTTTTGGAGGTAAAGATGACCCTTTTGTGAAGAGGGTTAAAACCCTTTTTTCATTCCGGTGAAGTGGTCATGTATGTGGGGAATTAAGGTGATACTTAAAAAATTTGATCAAGCTTTGGTACCCTTTGGTAGATAATTAGTGAATGTTCTTAAAAAAAATCCCGCTGTATATTTCCGTAGGCCTAAAACATACCCTCTTATGTTTTATGTAATTTGTAGTAAATTCTTGACCTCGTGCCTTACAGATATGTATTTAACTTTTGTAGAAATTTGGTTTGTGATTCCCGTAAAAAATATTTAAAAATTGGGTTTTTTTGTTTAAAAAGAGCGGGGAAATTTAAGCCCAGAAAAACGTATTAAAATTTGTCAATGAAAGAAAAATTTCATTTACCATTTCGCTCTCGGGCTGAAGGTTGTGCTGCGCAGAAGCAGGATGCTTCTGCGCAGCACAAACCATTCAGTGGCCAGTTGCCGCAGGAGGAGTAACACTGTGTCTTAACTTAGTCAAAGGGGCAATTTACCGACAAATGCCTCTGTTTTACTGCCGACGATCATCAGGGATACGTTCTGCATTGCCAACGATGAACTATATGGGATTGCTCTTAATGGATCTACAAGGATTTTCGTCAAGTTCTGCACAGTGGAAGCTTACGAAAGGACGGTGACTCAATATCAGGAAAGGTGTATCACCGTATCATCTGGGCTGGAGGTATGCCTGCGGATGCCTCCAAATACTACACTGGGTGAGAATTCGAAATGTTCCTTTTGAAGCAGATGACGTGGATATTCGTGAGACATTTCGAAGCTATGGTGAGGTGCATGCTGTGACTTTGGGACGTTGGACAGATGGAATCTACGCGGGGCTTCCTGCAGGATCTTACACTATCAAGACGACATTGAGAAGACCTATTCCTCGTATGTAGTCCTGGAGGATTTTAGGACACAGGTTGTTTGTGACCTATGCGGGACAACGTAAAACGTGTCGACTGTGTAGTGCTTTTGACCACATGGCGGCCGGGTGTGGTAAGGCAGCAACTCCACGTTCATCGGAAATGCCAGTAATCACGGAGTCTTTGGTGGCATCTTCGTCTGCTGCTGTGGATGCAGCAGGCAAAGGAAATTGGGGTGGACGAAGTGAACGGTGTGGAGGAGCATTGCGTGACGCTTACCAAAGCTTCGGACGCTCCCCCCACAGGAAGAACCTGAAGTTGAGCAGCAGCCTGTGGGACTGGGGAAGGCTGGTGAACTACAGGATTTATCTGAACCTCTGCAGGAGATGATTAAGTCTTTCCTGAACGTGCCAGCGGAGGAGATCCCCGCTGTAGACAGGAGACTTCTGATTGTTGAGGACCTGAATGGGCAGGCCCCGGGGTCTCCAGGGTCGGGGTCTGGCAGTGTTGCAGTTGCTGCAGGTGGAGGCTGTGGTGCACATAGAGAGTGGAAATACTGATATTGGAGTTTCAGGGTGCATCTAGGAAGAGAGCTGGAGGCTCGTCGGATGACGAGGTCATTACTCCAGCTCAGCGTTCTGGCAAGAAGACGTGGGCGGGAGTGACTAAGAAAGGGCAGGGTAGTGCACAGGGGGGGGGGAGGGGGTCCAGGGGGGCAAGAGTGTATGGGAGAAGACAGGAGCAACAAAAAGCGTAATTGACAGGACACAGAGACATAGAGAAAAGCCACCCTTTTTGCATCTTTAAGTGTCTAACTGTGTTTGAATGATGCATCAGTTTCAGTGCGATAATTTACGCTTAAGCCAATGGATTTTTTTTTCAAAACTTGTAACGGTCAATTGAATTGGCCTTAGAGCTGAAGTAAACGTGTATGGCTGGAGGATGTTTTGCGGCGTTTTGACATCAACGTGTGCTTTATTGGCAGAGAGTTGAGGCTGAAAGTTTTTGGGATGTATGCTGGTAGTTCAGGGAAAGTAAAGGGTGGGGTGGCAGTGGCAGTGAGGGAATCCAGCCCATTTCAAGTGCTCGCGTGGGAGGAGGGGGGGTGGGGGAGGGAGGTGAGGGTGGAGGGGCTTATGGGGGGAGATTATGGGTGTGTTTTTTGGGGATATATATGCCAGCTGATAGTAACAGACGGGTAAAGGTGAATTTTATATGGGAGGTTCTGCTTTTCCACTTGCGGGGTTTACCCATGGTTTCTATAGTAGGTGGTGACTGGAATTGTGTAATTAGAAATAAGGATGTGGAGCCGAGAGGGGCAGGGTGTGTGCTTGGGGTGTTGAGGGATTTGTTGAGGGATGCAGGGGTTTATGACATAGTCAGGGGAGATGGTGGAAAGTGGAGCACAAGTTTATGCGGAGGGATTATGCTGCCAGATTGGATCGCATATATATAACTTGTGAGATTACAGTAGGACATGTGCTGACGGTAGACGTAGGTTTTTCGGACCATCATGCCGTTTTGGCAGAGGTGGCATAGGAGGGTATGGTTTGCTGGTATGTGGATTATTGGAAAATGAATGTGAGGTTACTTCAGGGGGAGGGGGAGGGGTTAACATTCAGAGACTGGTGGAGGCAACTCTGGGAGGCATGCAACAACGAGGAGGATGTTTAGGGATGGTGGGAGAAGCACGTTAATTTGCGGATTAAGGAATATTAACAGCATAGAGGGCGGGATGAGGCGCGGTGGAGGTTTGGTTTACAGAAATACCTTGAGGGGCAGCTCAGTGATTGCATGAAGGGGGCGGGGGTGGTAGGCATGGGAAATCGATGTTTTTATGGGGAAGATCGAGGTATATAAAAAATTCTCGTTTTGATGCGATATGTGTGAGGGAAGGTTTAGAAGAGGTACTATGGGGTGACAAACCGTCAGGATGTGTTTTGAGGAGGTTTAGGGAAAGGCAGCAGATGGCCACGATTACGGGATTAGAGGTGTGTAAAGGGGTGGGGGACTATAGGGTGGGGCAGGTACTTAGTACCACCGATGGAATGAGTAACTATGCTGATTATTGGTTTAGGGAGAATTTTAAGCAGGGGGAGGGTGGAGGGAGAGAGGGAGAGATTATAGGGGAAGGAATTCGGGGTATTTTTGGGGAGGAGGTGAGAACGGTGCTAGAGGGTAGGATCAGCGAGGAGGAAGTGGGGGAGGCGGTTAATGAGCTTGAGTAGGGGAAAAGTGCGGGGATTGATGGAATTCCTAACGATTTCTATGTTGCACATTGGGATTGTATGAAGGAATGTCTGGTCTCCTTGCTTAACTGTATGAAGGAAGGGGGAGTGTTGGGGGAATAGCAGGGCATGGGGGTAGTTGTTTTGGTTTTATAAAGGAGGGGGGAGGACCCTGGGTGCCTATAGGGTGATCTCCCTCATGTGTGCTGATATAAAGTTTTTGCAAAGGTTTTGGGTAATCGCATGAAGGTGATTGACCTTGTTCTATATAGAGGACAGTATGGGATTCCAGGTCGAAGTATATGTGAGGGGCATGGGAGAATTAGGGATTTCGTGGAGGGTAGAAAAGGGTGTATATCTTGGGGATTGATTGGAAGCAGGCTTATGACTGTGTAGATAGACGTATGCTGTGGAGTATTTTGCATAA
>NW_026505226.1:0-18212 GCF_026875155.1 Cherax quadricarinatus
GGGGCCATGTTTTTTGTTTTCTGTCGTGTGTTGTGGTGGTGCCGGTGGGTGATGAGGGTTGTGTCCTGGCTGGCAGTACCACAAGTTTTCTTCGTGTTATTACTGCTCTCACCTTTGATGTTAGGAGTCCTTAGCTGGTTACTGGACCTTCTTTTATTGCTCTGACCCTTGCCCATTGGCTGTGGCTTCAGGTGAATAGTAGGCAATGGGTGATGGGTGAATGTTGTGAAGTATCACTTCAGTGGCAGCGGGGTAGGAGGTGGTAGTACGAGTCCTATTAGTTGGTGATTTGTGAACTTTTGGGTGATTTCTGCAGTTGATTTATATCATTCTGGGTATCCACACATGTTAGTGTTATGTGGGTCTTGATTAGGTCATCACTGGGCTGCTGGGAACCTCAGGTAGAAGTAAAAATAGAGGACAAGGTTCCTGTTGCTGCTGCCAAACTGCCTCTCAAGTGTAAGCATTTATTATGCAAATGTTTTGGAAAGTCAATTCTCTATATAGACTTAGTCTCAGACACTCCCTAGACAGGGAGCCAAGGCCGAGCCACCACTTGGAAAAGGCCCGGGCCGGGAGAATACCGCGAATCTTTAATAATAAAATAAATACCAATAATCATCAACACTATGCCCAGCCCTTCTAGGGTAGGGTAGGTGCCTGAGCCCGAGCTTGCAGCTCACAAGCCTTCCATTCCCATTATCCCCCTTGGGACAGGGATGGCAGACCAGAAAGGCCATGCTTCTCCCTACGAGCCCCATGAGGGCGGGGAATGTTGCTAGGCCTGGGGACAGTTGGTCCCAAAGATGAGGGGGTACCTGTGCCTCCTCCCATGGGAGACTTAGGTCTCAGACACTTCCCTAGACAGGGAACCAATGCCGGGCCACCACTTGGAAAAGGCTCGGGCCGGGAGAAATACCACGAATCTTTAATAATAATACCAATAATTGTAACGAAGATAATTATTTCTTACCAATTGCTACTGAGGCATGTAGGAATTTTGAGACACCCTAGGTCGCCTTCGATACCCACTAACCTCATACAACACACCCAGTAATTCTAGTAATAATATTTACATAAAATTAGGTGGACTGTATACTGTTAAATTAACAGAAAGAAGAAATACATATATTTAGTTATCATATGAGAAAATATTTATGTTATCAACACTCACCAAATTTGTCTGGAGATTGCCTGGTGTAGCTAGGTCACCCACAACCCCTGTCTACATATGAGGAAACTACTAGCCAGAATTTCAACATATAGAGTGCAGTATACTTAGCTATGGATGTTGATGTCTCCTTATTATCCCCCTTTAACATCAATTTCTAAATCCTGCCAAGTCGTTGGTTTCTCACATACTGCAGGACTGTAACTCCAATTCTTCTTGCTCCTATCTGAGAGGTTTAAACCACATTTAACCTCCAGCAATACAAAATAATTCCCTCACACTTCACTCTCGTCTTCTTCCTCCAATTACAATATGGCATCCCTCCCCCAGCTGATGCTGGAGGAGGGATGCCAGTTGACAACAGGAGGCAGTTGATGATAGGGGCAGCTGCAGCGCACGTCCTCTGTGCCCAATGGTTGTAGAGACGAATCTGTCTACTAGTTTTAAATATTCGCTGCCTGACTGCTGTAGAGTGTGGTTGTGCTCTGCACCCCTGTGCTGTTCATTCAGGCGAGCCACCTTGTAGCAACGTGGTGCTCAGTGTGAGGCATCACATGAATACTGTTGGGATTGAGCTGATCCATGGGGCAATTTCACCCACATCTGCACAATGTTACTCCCAGCCATCATAAGGGAGGCTTATGGAATCCTGGACGAGGTGTATGGTGTATCCCTGAATGGGGCGTACAGGATTTTCGTGATGGAATTTGACATCTGTGTATGAGTCATTGGTGACTCGGTTTCAAGACATGAGTATAGATGCTACGCCAGCTGTGAGAGTGACATTGATTGATGTCTCATGGCACTTTACATGGTCAAGATCTGTAACGTACCATTTGAGGCTGATGAAGCAGACATAATGTACGGGACCATACATTTGGCACGACAAGGCAAGTGGGCAGCAGGTGCTTACGTGGGCCATCTGAGGGTACATTTTCCCTGAAGATGACCCTGCAGCATCCCATACCTTCCTATGTTGCTTTGGGAGGATTTCAGGACACAGGTTCTAGTGTCGTACGCCGGGCACGATGTACCTGCTGCCTATGTGGAGACATATGATCATATGGCGGCAATGTGCGTGTGAAGCAGAAGTGGTGCCTGTGCAACTAGTGAGGCATCTGTTCCTGTGTTGGATCTAGTCATTGAGGGCTCAAGGCGCGAGCAAGGGCGTGGTCGTTTGTGGAGTGAGGTGGTTGTAGGAGCCCATCGCTGAGACTGGCGTGAGTGGGGCATGCTGGGACTTACCTGAACCCACGACTTTCATGGAGCAAATGCAGAGGTGCACGTACAGGAGGCAGTGCTGACACTTGAAGACGAGCTGGTGGAGGTGTTGAAGACTTGTCTCCACCTGGGAGGAGCATGTGCCTGGGATGGTGTATGGAGATGAGTTGATGATAGTGACAAGTGCAAGGCAGGAGAACAGTGGGGACAACAAGCCCAGCAGTGAGCGAGAGATGTCACCATGTTTAGTGGAACAACACATGGTGGAGGTGGAGGTTCACTGTGAGGCCTAATTGGACAATGACATGGGGGAGGAGATTAACACGAGGAAGAGAGCGGCGGCATCAGAATCAGATGATGTACTGGCGCTGGCACAGAGGCCTGAGAGGCAGGCAGGGAATTGTGGTGGTGGCCATGACAAGCGGCACCAAGAGAAGGAGGGAGGGAGGGAAGGTGGTGTAAAGACCAATGGAGCCTCAGGTACAGAAGGACCTGGAAAGAATGGAGAGAAGAGGCAGGATTGGAAGCTATAAGTGGCCTCAGGTGTATGACGGTGAATGTGAATGGCTTGTGTAATAGTGTAAAGAGAGAATGGTTTAGAATGTTTCTGAATAAATCTAAAGTGGATGTCGTGTTTCTCCAGGAGCACAATTTTTGGGAGGTAGAGTGTTGGAGGTGGCAGGGTTTCAGGTGGTGACTCTGCCATCTGCCCATCTGAAAGGAGGTGTGGGTATCATGATCAAGGAGGCGAGCCCGTTTGTTTTGTTAAGAAGTGAGGGGGGAGGGTGTTACATGTGGATGGGTGGTGGATGGGGAAGAGGGTGTCTTTTGTGTGTACACACCTGTGGGAAATGATGTTAAAGTGAAGAAGGATTTTGTGTGAGGATCTAGTTTTTTCTTACGCAGCTTACCAGTTGTGGAAATTGTAGGAGGGGACTGGAACTGTATTATTCGGAGGGCAGATGTGGAAACAAAAGGGGCAGGGTATGTGTCTGTGGCCTTGCATGACCTCTTGAGGGATATTCAGTTAAGGGATGCATCTGAGGGGAAGTTGTGGGAGGTTGAGCACACATTCGTAAGGCGGGGTTATGCAGTTCGTTTAGACATTGTATCTCTCCCAAGAGGTATTAGTAAAAAATTTCCATACAATAGAGGCTGCTTATTCAAATCTACAGAGGTTATTGGAAGTTAAACACTAGCATGTTAGGTGATGAGGAGGGGTTGGAGGAGTTCACAACACTGTGGGAGGGGCTTAGTGGGAAAACAAATGGGGTGGAGGATGTGGAGACATGGTGGGATTGTGTGGCTAAGAAAAGAATTAAGCAACATTATGTGAGGGAAGGAAAAAGGATCAATAATCTGAAGTATGGACTTGCCAACTATTTGGAGGATAGGTTAAAGGGTTGTTATGCAAGGGGATGGTGGCAGGTAATTTTCCTATAGATGACATTATTGCTATTAACCTGTCCTGCATATAGTTGATAAGACCATTCCTCAAGTGATTTATTCGCTTCCTTTCCTGCACATAATATTGCCTAATCCATTCTTTTGCCACAACCGCCCACCATTTCACCACGTCCCCCACCCACTCCCTTCCACACAAAACTGCTCGCACAGTGCTGCAAACCCCTCCAACCCCTTCTCATCAGCTAGCATGCTTGTGTTCAGCTTACAATAACTCCTATACTTTCCCCACCAGGGACCCCAACCCACCCCCACCACTACCCCCCCCGGATTGAATATGTTCCCTTTCCACAGGTGAAAAAGATTTGTGGGGGAAAAAAGTTCAACAAAAGGAGTAGCAAGCGAGTATATGGAAACGATTTTGTTTTCCCGGGCCCTGCTTTTTAAAGGTGGGTCAGTCTACCCTCTTGCTATCCCCCCCCCCCCCCTTTTTTCTCCCCCCCCAAAATTTTGACTGTGGGGCCCACCCAAAACAGAAATATCCACTCCATCACGCCCCCCCAGCACAACTGTAATTTAAAATTCTGCCCCTTGTTACGTTGGTTTGCCCCCTTTTTACTTTGATAGAAAGGTTTCCCAAACTTCAGTTCTAGTTTTTGGGGTAGTTTTTTTACTTAAGGGGCCTTTTAATCGTCTGGGGGAAAATACTTACATCATGGTGTTTCATCTTGAGTGCTTAAATCCCCTTTTCCCACCAGCCCCTTTTCCCAAAGGTTATGTAAACTACTATTTAAAAAAATTTTAAAACTGTATTTCAATAGATTTTGTACAAAATATAAAATTTAAACAGCCTCACATTTTTAAAAACAAAGATCTACAAAATCCATAGCTTTCCCTCCCCGGGTTTTGGGTACCTTTTTAAAATTTTTTGTCCTTCCCCTTTTGACAAAAACTCTGGAACAAAAACCATTGTTTTGCCCACACTTTATCACCCTGGGTATTTTTCCCCAAACAATTAAATTTATAAAAACTCACCCCTGGGCCCCAAAAGGGTTGCCCCAAAAGTTGGGGAAAAAGGGCCCCAGAGATCCTCCCAGGTTGAAGGCCCAGCCACAGAGAGGAGCCTCAGGGGAGAGGGAGAAAAAAGAAAAAATTTCCCAAAAGTCCCCCCACCAAAAACAAAAGACTTTTGGGCCAAGGGAAACCAATTTTTTCCCATTTACCAAAATTTTTAACCACATTTAATTTTATTTTTTACAAAAAGAAATACAACTTTTTTAAAACCTTTATTTAAATTTTGGGGTTTTATGTGTTTTTGGATAACCTATTATTTTGAGAAAAAAAAGGGTTAAACCCAGCGGGCCTCTCAGTCAAAAAGGTTGCCCAGCCTTTTCTGACATTTAGACCCCAAAAAGCCCCCATCAATTAAATTTAAAATTTAGTTTTCCAGAGGTAAACTTTTTACTTTTAAATTTACATCTTGGGGTCCTATACCCCATAACCCCTATTCTAGGGAAAAATTGGTTAAAAAGCTTCATTTTTGACCAATAAAAAATTAGTCCTTTAAAGTTTTAAGCTCCACATGAACTTTTCGAAAAATCAACCCCCCTTATCATGGAGATGATTTCTTAAGCATGGGAAACCCTTTGTCATTTCTTTCCAGCTTGGAAGGGACGGGTGGGGGCCCACCTGCCAACCAACGAGCAGTGTTGAAGGGACGGACTGAACCTACCTGTTTAAATTTGTTACAGGACACAAACCCCTCATCGGGGGTAGTTGGTAAAGACCCGAACCTGCATTCCTGTCTTTCGGGAAACCCTTGACTATTAAAGGCTATAGACCCCTTTTTGAAGAATTTATTTCTTTGGGGGTTTGTCACTAAACACCTGTGACCCCCCCCCTAATCACACAACGGTAAAATTTCTCAAGACAGGGCCCAACCTCAACCAAAACACCCCAGTATAACTGTATTTTTTAGCGTTGAATTAAATGTAAATTTTTTCATTTATTTTTTTTTTCTTTCAATAGGATACCCCTTTCATTTTTCAATGTTTTATCTTTGCATTATAAATAATAAAGTTTTTTATTTTTGTGAATTATTTTTTTTTCTACCCATTAATTTTCCTGAGGAGGACCCACCCCTTTGGTAAACTGTTGAAGTTTTTACAGGGCTGGGGAAACCCCTTTTCACAATTTGGCGACCTTCCCCGTAAACCCTCAACGAATAAAGATTCAACTCCTTCCGAATCTACCCTTTTTTAAAATTTTCAACGCCGCAAAACCCCCAGACGGTTACCACCAGCCATGAGTTTTCATTCTCTAGGGTTTAGGATTTAACAGTCAGGTTTTGAAAGATTTGGTGTTTTTTTTATAGGTTTTCAATTTTACTGTAAGTCAAGTCAAGGCCCGGATATACTAGTTTTAATTTTGTTTACCTTTAAATTTTTTTAGCTTTAAAAAGATTTGGGAATAGACTCAAGGGGCCTGAATTTTTTCCCGTGACAAGTTTTTCTCATTTAGCTCTATTTATTAAAATCAAGGGAAAAATGTTGTAGGGCACTCTTGATTTTTTTGTGGGGGGAAAAGACTGGATGGTCAAGGGAAACCCCATTTTTTTTCTTTTGTTTGGGCCCGGGGCCCCCATAGAAACCCTCCTTTTCCTTCACACATACGTTTTTAAACGAAGCAGGGAAACGAACCCTCCCATTTTTTTTCAGTTTGAGTGGAGAGGAATTGAACCTTCAAAATTTTTTTTGATATATCCCGTTTCATTTTCCCCTGGTAAATTTAAGTTATTCTTGCAAGTATGGAGGAATACCAGTTTTGGATGAGTTTCTGGGAGTAAGTTTGGAAAAACGGGGGAAAAAAATTAGAAGCTTTCATTAGTCTAAGATCCCGGGAAAAAAAGGTAAGGAAAAAAATTTTAGAGAGAAAAAGACAGAAAGAGGGAAAAAGAGGAAAAAAAAGGAAGAGAGAGAATCGAAAAAGAGGGGGAAAAAAGGGGAAAAGAGAAAGAAAAAGAGAGAGAGAGAACCCAAAAAAGACAAAAAAAAGAAAAGGGGCGGTGATAGACTTGATCATGAGGAAGAGGTAAAGTTTCGTGAGGAAAAAGTTAGGTTAAGAGAAAATTGAGAAAAAAAAAAAAAGTAGAGAGTTGAGGAAAAAGCTAAAAGAACAAGGAAAAAACTAGAGAGAATTTAAACGCAAGAGAGACAAAAAATCGAAGCCTTAAAAAATCTCGCCTTTAATTTTGGGAAAAAAAGTTAACTTTTGCACAACAACAATTAAAAGGAAGGGCAAATTTAACATCCCTGCAGCTTTGTGGGCCCTATTCCAAAAACCTTAAAATTTTCCCCCCTTTTTTCAGAGGGTTTAAGACATTATTTTATACATTATCAGGTTTTTTAAAAAAACCGCTAGCCTCTGGGGAATGGCCGCGACCCCCTGGGCTAACCCAGGTTAGGTTAAAGTTTTTTTTCTGGTAACAGCTTTTTAATATGATCTTTGTCGCAGGTATATATGTAATTTAAAAACCTCTGAAGAAGGCAATCCTTAAAGCATATCAAAAAAAACCCCAAAAATTTTATAGGGAAAAAGTTTTAGGGTTTTCCAACCTTTCAGCTGGCCAAAAATTTTTAGCAGTTACGGTTTAAAATCTTTCGTTTTTTTGACTTTTAGATAGAGGGGTTAAAGGGAAATTTATCACAGTCATTTAACCCCCGGAAAAGCAGGCGGGAAAAATACATGATTATATAAAACCCGGAAAATCCTAGAGGGACTGAACCGGGAAATTGCACACGAAAATCACTCCCCTAAAAAAGTAAAAGATTGGGAGACGATGCCCCCATCCCCCCAAAAAGAAAAGCAGGGGTGGGCACTAAACCCGTTAAAAGACCATACCCAAAAGTTTTCAGGGGCCCGGGGACTGTTCAAATGCCCCCCAGCATAAAATAAGGGGGATTCCAAAGACCCCCGGGGAGTCCCTTCCCGGGGTGGCAAATGGACAAGCACCTAAAGTCGGTTCCTGACCAGCCGGGGTGTGGGTCGTACGTTGGGTTTGCGTGCAGCCCGGTAACAGCCTGGTTGATCAGGTCTGATCCACCAGGGGGCCTGGTCACGACCGGGCCCGCGGGGCGTTGACCCCCGGAACTTCCCAGGAAAATCAGGTAAACTCTTAGAGACTTCATGGTTGCTGACCTTTCCCTGACAGCTTTCCCCACCAAATACGAACATTCTTTAGAGAACATACCTGTTAAAGCTGATGAAGTTGCTGAGGCCGCTGACTTGATGCTGAGGCTCACAATTCCTAAAAGCCCAAAAAGGGTCAAAACCCAAAGGGGAAGGGTTCACCGATCATAAGAAAACAAAGCCTCAATAGAAAACAAACTAACTTCTTTTTTCCTTTTTGTCATTTGGGGTGTTTAAAGGACAAAAATTTCCGTTTGTCCTTCAAAAAAGGTTCAAAAGTTGGAAGATTTTTTAAAGACGTAATGACCAAGCACCCTTCTGTTCAGGAACGTTAAGGACTTAAGGTATCTACCATTTTACGGACATGGATCACTGTATAGTATTTCTGATAAGCTGTTCCCTAACCTTAAAAAACTCTTCCCCTTGCAAATTTCAACTATGGGCGTACAGCATTTTTTCCCCCAACCGTTTTTACATTCGGTCTAAATGGTTCCGGTTGGTCTGAAGCCGTACTAGCTCCTCATTTTGCTCCGTACAAATGGGAATTAAAGGTCCCATTTTCCTCTAAATTTGCCCTTTTCATCCCCAAAGTGCATCAGTTTTTCAGCTCTTCTTCCTGAAAGGTCAGAGAACCCCCTCAAAAAGTTAGATGAGGCAAGTCTTGGGATTTCTTGGGGGGTTAGAAACCCAGTGTACTACTCTCAAAAGCGAGATAGTAGAACCCCGGGTTCACTTATTAGATGAAAGTGAGGATTCCCCTCAACAAAATTTTTTGGACTAGGGCTCAGCCCAAACCCCAGTTTCTCCTACTGTCCATCCTTTGATTTTCCCTGACTTTAAGCCAGATATATCAAAGGGACCCCTTTGCAATTTTAAAAATAATTCCCCTTCTCTTGGTTGCCAAAATCTGCTAGACAAAATCAAGTTATCCAAAGGAAAAACTTTTCATTAAATTTGAATTTAAAAGGTATCTTGTAAAAAATCAGTATAAAATTAAATTAATGGGGGGACTATTCCATTTAGTTGTTCCGTCAATGCAAGAGACTGTTCTTTAAATGGCTCAGACCTCCCAGGGGCCCGGCATTTCTCGCATCGTAAAATTAAAAAAAATTAGGGAGACCTATTTTTTGGGCCCCAAAAAATTCCTATTGTAGATGTGTAAAGTTTCCCAACTGTCATCCTCCCGAGGTACCGGCGAGTACCTATGGCAAAATGCCAATTTTTAGGTACCTTTTGGGAAAGAGTAGTATTGCACGTTGGTCCTTTATCCCCCCTTTCATCGGGGGGGACATGATATTTTAACATTGTTCTTTTTGCTTCGATTTTCCCTGAACCCGCCCCTTAAAGACCATAACACTACAAGGTGGCTGAACCCTTTTGTCCATTTCTCCAGTTTGGGCACCCCTGGAGAAATTTTGTCTGACCGGGGCCCTTTCACATCTAATTAATGCAACATCTCTCCAACTTTGGGGTGAAGCCTCTCTTCAAAACACCCTATCATCCCAGCTGAATGGGGGATTGAGCACCACTTCGGTTCTAATCCTTTTAAAAGGGAAACATTGCCCCCTTTAAAACCCTAAGGAGGGGCTCTTTCCCTCCCCTTTGGCTTTTTTTCCCTGGGGGAAAATTTTCCCAGTGACTTTTTGGGTTTTCCCCTTTTTTGAATTTCCTATGGTAGACATGCCAGAGGTCCTTGCCCATCCTTCATACTTTGGACTAATGAGGACGTGAAGCTGAGGTTCAGTCTTTTATCAGTTTTCTCCTTGCCTTAGACCCAAAAATTTAGGGGGAACCCCTGACATAGTTTCGAAAAATTAAACTGTCAATGGACCGTACAAAACTATTTTGATTCCAAAAGTGAGAAAGTTTTAAGAGGGGATGAAGTTTGGTCTTTTGCCCATCAAGTCAAATAAAATTATTAAAGGAAAATCAAAAGGAAAAAAATTTTTTTTTTTCATAACCAAAAAACTTTTTTCAACAACATTTGAAAAATTCCAGAAAAAGTGATAACTGGAAGTTTTTCCCCAAAAAAGGATAAAAATGGGGAAAAAGGGGGGAAATTAAACCCCAAATAGAATTTAAGGAAAATTTGGGCTTTACATTTCAACAAAAAAAAAATATTAAGAGTTTAACTGCAGAATACTTGTTAGTTTTTCAACTTTTTTTTGAAAAATTAAGGGGTATCCCCTTGCCCCCTAAGTTGATTATACGGGAAACTTTTAAAAGGAAAAATTTACCCTTGTTTTAAAACCTTAATATTAAGGGGGTCTTTAAAACAAAGACATTTAACCCTTTATTTGGAATTCTCACCAGTTTTATGGTTTAGGGAGGGAATTCCCTATTGACTTGCCCTTTTTTTCAAGGTTTAAATTTTAACCCCTTTCAGTTCCCTTAGAAGCATCTAACCCAAATTTTTGATCTTCCTTTTTTTTTCAGAGAAAAGATATTGAACAGGGCATATCATCAATAATGTTAAAGATCCTTCTTCTTGCAGTAAAAACCGCTTTTCCTACCCACCAAGGACTGATGCAGCTGAATATGCCCCCCGGTTTGGTAAAATGCCTGTGCACCTACGTGAGATGATGGAAGGTTTAGGTTAAAGCAAATGTTTCAGTTTATTTTGATACATTTTCGTAAAGACATCCCTGGAGCAAGCATATCCAAACATTAACATCAGTTTTTCGAGGTTACGCTACATGGCCTCACTGCCCCAAACCAAAGAAAAACTTTCCCTTTGGGTATAAAAGATTGATATTCAGCTGATCCTTTTTGTAACTCTTTTAGCCTCTCCCCCCGTAAGACGAAACTTTATTAGACTTTAATTCCCAAAACCAAGAACTCATGCATGCTTTCTTGGTTTTTTAAATTTTTTTGCCGGGTTTATCCCGAACCTCATATCTTACAGGAACTTATCTACTACCTTAAAAAATCTTGGGGAAGGAACCTCTTAAAATTTTCCCTGACTTTAAAACTCGAAAAAAAGTTTAAGGGAAAATTAAGGAATCTTCTCAAAAAGACCCTATCCCTCAAAATTCCAAAATTTAATAGGTGTTTTTTTTTAAAGGACTGATCCCCCAATACTGGTTTGGGTGCGGTGCTACAAACATTACCATAAATGTTACTCCCTTCCCTGTTTCCTTTCCTAACCCCAGAAACTTTTTCCTGCAGAAACAAAATTTCCCCCACCAAAAGGCCCCCCCGGAATGTTTGGCCCCTTGTGGGGGTTGAAGCCCAGCCTTTTTGTACTATTTTTGCACTGACGCCCAAAAATGCGGGTCCTCCCCAGCTTGGGTTCATATTTTGTGCCACTCAGGGGCTGCCCTCTGAAAGCCCAGGCCTTAGGCAGGAAACCCCGCCCCCGGGCCCATTCCCCTTTCCCCTCACTCACACAGGGGCCTAGCAGGAAGACACAAGGCCTCCCAGCTCTCCGGGGGCAGGGGCCCTGCCCGGGCCTGGGCAAACACAAGCCTGTGTACCCACCACGCCCAAAAACAATAAAGGAAAAAAGGCCTCCGAAGATTTATCATTCACCCCCCACTTGCGGGCACCTCCCAAAAAAATCTCATTAAAAATGGGGGACACGGTGCTGCAGCAGTTTTTTTTTCCCCGGGAAAGGGGGAAGGGGAAAAGGTAGAAGTCATCTTCCCCTTCATAACCCTAAAACAGGAAGCATCCGTCTCTCAATGATTTTAACCTTTGATGTCGTCTGCCTTTTTGTATCCAACACGGGAACAAGCGGGAACCAGCTAAAAAATTTGCGAAATTTTTTTCAAAAATTGTAAGGGGCGTCACAGTAAACCCCACCCTCCCAGTGATTTCCCCCCTACGGGGTCCCAGGGCTGTTTTTTTCAAGTCACTTTGTTCAGCGTAAATTGTTGTTGCTTTTGGGTTGGGTTTGTTCGGGATCGCAAAAGGCCGTTTCAGCAAAGCCAGAGGTGATTTTTGTGGTGATTTCTGCCGGTTCCATTGTGAGCTTCTCCACGGTTTGTGGGGGGGGGAGGAGAGGAGAGGAAGGGGTTTGTTCCCCCACCTTGCCCATGCTATCCCTACCTTTGCTCACCCGTCAAACCATACACCACTCCCCCTTGCCCACTTCCCCTCTGCTGTTTTTTTCTGCTTTTTTCCATGTGAATTCATTGCCGGGAGCTGTTACCCGGGGGGCCCGAGGCCACTCGAATTTCGTGGATCAGAAAGCCACGTAGATCAGATGCCATGGGGACACGATCCCAAAGGGGGGTGTGGGCGATGCCCACGGGATCTCCCGCCACGTGGCCCCAGTTTGCCAGGCCACATGCGTGGCCCTGCCCCCCCCGATCCCCTTGACGTCACCCACGATCCCTGCCCACTTCATAAACGTTAGGGTTCTGCCTGACTTTCACCTGGGAATGTCTGCTGACTCACCCCGGTGTCTGCTAAATGCCCCTCGAGTTTGCCCTGGACGTCACCCGAAATGTCTGCTGACACCCCCCTCGAAAATTTTTGGGACGTCACCTCGAGATGCCCTGCTGACGTCACCCCCGAGATGTCTGCTGCGTCACCTGGGAAAATGTCTGCTGACACCCCCTCGAGGTCTCCCTGGGTCCCCTTTGGGAGATGTCCTGCGGGACTAAACCCCGAAAAAGTCTGCTGCGTCACCCGGATTTCTCCCTTGGAGGGTCCCCCCTCCGACATCACGCCTGACATACATGATGTAAACATCGGGGTTTTTTCAAAGTAATTTTTTTCCGTTTGTGGGGGGAAAAATTGAGGGGAAAATATACCCGTGTTTTTAATTAATTCCTCCAGTAAAGTGTTCTCACTTTTTTAAAAACCCGCGGTTTTGTTTTGTAAAGTTTCCGTGTGTCCATTTGAGTCTGAGCCAGCCCTTTGATTTACACCATGTGCTAAGTCACCCGGTGACCATTGTTTTTGGGCCCAGTGATTATAAAGGCCCGAGCGAAATGACCCCTCTTTTACAGAAAGCTTTTTAAATGTCATCACTCGTGATTTTCTGCGGGAATCGTACCTGCTACTTTCCCCATCGAGATTTTTTTTCACTTCACCCCAGCCCCTTCAGAGTGCAGTTATTGTAGAGAAGTCTGGGGACGCTTAGACTAACCTCTGCTAAAAACTCCAACTGTCGAGAGATGATACTCCCCAAGCCAAAGCCCCAGCCCGTTGGCAGGCGCTGGGGTTCGCCCCCGTGTCAAAAGCTTCAGTGAGCAGCCCTGAAATAGAAATGTCACTCTGACTGCTAGCTCCCCCCACTGCACCCTGGTGTATGATTTTTGGACTCCCAAAATTTTTTTCCGCCCAGTCGTCTCGGGCCCACGATTTGCTCCACAACTCGCCCCACGCTCGCTGGCAGGGGAACCCCAAAGCAACAAACCCAGCCCGAGAAGTGCCCCCTGTTTGTTCCAAAGCCTCCCCATTTGCGGGTTTTGTCGACCCCTCACTCGGGGGCACCACATGTCTTTCCCCCGGGTTTGAGTGAAAAACCTGCAGCGCGCCCTTTCGATGACTGCTTCACCCTTTTCCAGAGGAGACCGTAATTTGGGTTACTCACAGCTAAAGCCGCAGCAATGTCCCCCTTTTTTGAAAGTTTTCTGCCCAGATGTCGGAAGGCGAAACAGTGATCCCCTTTAAAAACACTCTTTGGGCCTATGACCACGATGTTTAGCACACCCCACATGTTTTTTTTTTCCCTCCCTGTGGAAGTTTTTTTTTTTCCCTGTCCATATGTATATATATGTTATTTTTTGTTTGTGCCCTGTTCCTTGAGGGGAGAGACCCAGTTTCTTTTACCCCAGTATTTTCGCGTCGGGACGAGCCCCCCCCCGGTAGGTGGGGCCCGGGGTATGTAGGGCAGCCTTTTACTATCTGCCCCAGACAGCCCATGGCCCGTCTGCCAGCTTAGTTCAAAATTTTTTGGGGCCCCCTTTAGGGGCGGGCCCTCTGTACCGGCCTCTAGGCAGGCCCCGCCGCCGCCCGCCCATGCCCCTCCCCCCACTCACACAGCGGGGCCCAAAAAGGAAGAAACAAGGGCCCCCCAGCTCCTCTCGTGGGCATGGCCCTTTTCCCGGCCCTGGGAAAAACCCCAAGCCTGTGTACCCCCCACGACTTAAAAATAAAGGAAAAAAAGCCTCCCAAACGTATCAATTCACACCCCCTTGCAGCAAAAATACCAAAAAATCTCTTTTTAGGGGATCTCCAAACTTAAAATTTTATTTACTGGGAAAAAAAATTTATTTTAGAAATGGATCACAAAAATTTTTATATTTCCCAGAAACTTTTAAAGGGGAAACCCAAAAGTCCCCCTTTTTAAGGGGACATTGGCAAATCCAACTTTTTAAGGGTTGTTATGCGAGGCAAACGGTGGGGGAGGGTTTCCGTGGAAGGGCAATTTATGATGTGAAGGGGAAAAAATGGATTACAGGAAGGGGTTTTTCTGGTGAGGGGGCAGGGGGGAGTGGGAAAAAGTGGGTTTTGGGGGAACAGGCCATCCCGGGATGTGTGGGGTTGTGCAGACAAAGCGCGCAGCAGGCCACTGCCAACCAAGCTTAGAAGTCCATGCATTGGTGGGAGGCATCATGAGGGCAAATTTTTATGGGCCACAAAAAGGGATGAAATACATATTGGATAAATGGGAATTTGGGGGGGAGGGGAAAAATTGTGGGGTGATTTGGGGGGTTTTAGAGGGAGGTGGGGTGGGTGTGTGTTTTGCAATTGAGGGGGGAATGATAGGGGAAACATTGGGGGGGGGTATTTGGAGGGGGAAAAAGGAGGGCATTAGGGAGATTCAAAAAGGGGGAAAAAACCCCCAGGGATCCAAAGGTCTAACCCTGTGAGTTTTATTACAGCACTGGAGCTGCTGAGGGGCTTTTTGGTCCCTTTAGGGAATTTGATTTAGGAGAGGGGCAAGATGGGGGAGAAGCAGGTTAAAAGGGATGGGGGTGTTGGTCCCCCAAAGGAGAAACAGCGCATACCCCCTTTAGGGCTACCCTGCCATTTTTGTTTTCTGTGCCGGATTATGAAATTGTTTGTGAAGAAATTAGGAAAAAGGTTTTTAAATGCATCGTGGGGGGGGTGGCATCCCGAGAATAATTTTGGGGTTTTTGGGAGGTCTATGGTTAGGGGCATGGAATCTTAAAGGGATTCATAGAATCAAAGGGGAAGCAGGTTGGCCCCTTTTTAATTTGGGGGAGGTTGCTTGAAGGGTGGAAAGGGGGAGCCCTCAAGCGCCTATACCCCCCCCCCCGACGGGTTTTGGTTTAAAAAAATTGTTGGGGGGGTTTTAAGTGTTTTACTGGGGTGGGAAGGGCGAGAGGAGATCCCTTTTAAAGCTTGGGGGGGGTGGTTGTCATGGGGCAGGGTCTTAGGGAGGGGTGCCCAAGTCACAACTGTTGTTTGCATGGTTCCCGGACCCCTTTTAAAACCCGGGAAAGGTGGAGGAAAAGATTTTGCACAGGGGGAGGGGGGGAGAAGGGGGGTTTGGCCCGGTTTGGTCGGAAATATTGGTGACAAAAAATGTCCTGGGGGGGAGGGTAAGAGGCTGGGGGGTTAGAGGAGCTGTTTAAAATTTTTTGGGGGGTGCCCCAAAGGGATGAAAGGAACCCCGGGGAAATTTAAAAGGGGCATGGGGTTGGGGGGGGTTGGGCAAAGGGGGGGGGTTAGTGGGGGAAAGTAACCCTCCGTGCAGCGGAGGCCAGGGGTTTTGAAAATACTATGTTTGGGAACATCTATGTGAAAGACCCGGGGGCCACAGAAAGGGGCAACCCGAAAAGGTTGGTGGGGCAGGATACAGGGTCGCCTAGGGGGCATTGCGACTGGGACCCCCCTTACCCCTGTACAAAGAGCTATGGTGATTAATGTCTTATTGTATATAAGGGTGTGGGGAAGGGGGCGGGGCCCTTTTTCCCATTAAAGGGATGGCGATCACGAGAATTCTTTGGAAGATGTTCAAATTCCCGTTTGGGTTCAGGTTGTGATGGCTAAGGAGGGGGGTTGTAATATTCCCGTGCATAGGGGGGGTTGGGGTTTCTTTTGGGCCTGAAATGAGAGTTAAATGGGGTTTAACCCAAAAAGGAGGTGTTGCATGAGGGGTTGTGGGGGGGGAGGGTGGTATGGGAAATGAAAAGGCTGAGACAATTTGTATTGGGGGAAATGGGGTTTTGGGAGGTGAGGGTGCATTGCATTTTTTGGTTTCTGGCTTTGGAACTGAAGGGAAAGCCAAATAAAGGGGTTTTGTTTAAATTTTTTTTTTTGGGTTTTGGGGTTTTTGTTCCCCCGTTTTTGGGGATTTTAATAATGTTTTCGGTTTTTTCCCCCCGGCCCCCGAATTTAGGTCCCCCGGGGACCATAATAGAAGGGTTTTTATGGTTTTTGTGTGTGGCATTTGTGGGGGGGAAAGGGGAAAAGGGGATTATTAGTGTATTTTTGCGAGGGAATTTGGGGGTAAGAGGGGCTGAGTTAAAGGGGGGGTTAAGGTAGGGGGAAAAGGAGCAAACATGGTGCAAGTGCTTAGTCTTGATATGGGAGGGGGGATGTGGGGTGTCACTAGGGCTTTGGCGTACATCATGGGCCCATTATATATTTTATTTCGGGGGGAAATGAGGGGACGGGGGGGGGGTTTTGGGGGATGAGGCCGGGGGGGTTTTTTTGTGGCTATGTTTTTACCCCAAATTGTTTTTCGTAATAGGGGAAAATTTTTGGGAAAAAGGGGGAGGCGGGGTTTTTCAGGAGGTAAAGACCTAACATTGGGATTTTATTGGATCTGAAAAAAGGGAGGGAGGGTGCATGGGTGTGTTTTCAGTACTGATATGTGGGAGGGATGTCAGGGGGGTTTCAACGGGTTTGCCCCTTGGGGGATGTATCACCCAATTGTTGGGTTTCAGGGGGCCCAGATTCAGCTCCTAGCAAGTGTGGGGTAATGTTTGTGTGGGCGTGTGGAAGTCGTAAACATGAGAGCAAGGTAGTCTCGGGCGAGTGTGGCCTGAGAGTTGAACATTGTTCAGAGAGATGCTGTTCTTGAACTCTTGTATTTAATGTGTATGGCATTACTGCTTGAAGGGATAATGTCATTATATATCTGAATGTCATCATCTGTTTGTTAGAATTCACTTGCTACATATTTGTTCTGTGTGCTTTGTACTGCATGATGCGTGTTCTATTTTATTTGATTTCATATGTACATAACCTGTGGTTGGTGTTATTGTGTTATTAAAAATTGAAACCTTATCTGCAATAAGGTTACATGGCCTTTGTTGGCAAATAAAGGAGACGTGTGCTCAAATCTTGAGTTAACAGCCATTATTGTAATAATATATGACTAATTGATTGTGAATAGCCGGGGGAGGGGAGGTTTCCCACCCCTGGGGGGCAGGGGGAATTTTTAGGACTAGTAGGTGTAAACACAGGATGTATTTTATGTCTGTGTGCTATGTATTTCATGCTGTGTTATGAATTTCTTGTGGTCAGATGTACACCATCAGTGTGCGATGTTGAAGGTCGTGTCAGCGGTCTATGATCGCATACACTCTTCCCGGATGTACATGCTAACTGATTTGTTGATGTATGTGTACTCATGTCGGGTGGCTCCAGCAGTTTTTGGTGACACACCTGTGAGATTTGGGAACAGTACATGGGATAAGGTGAAAAAGATAAGATAAGAGATAAGATTTCGTTCGGATTTTTAACCCCGGAGGGTTAGCCACCCAGGATAACCCAAGAAAGTCAGTGCGTCATCAAGGACTGTCTAACTCATTTCCATTGGGGTCCTCAATCTTGTTCCCCAGGATGCGACCCACACCAGTCGACTAATATCCAGGTACCTATTTGCTGCTAGGTGAACAGGACATGCTGCTAGGTGAACAGGGGGAATATGTATCCACACGTAGTTGTGAGTGTGGTGTGTTCTGCTTGACAATGGCAGGGTAGTATAACTGTTGTAGGTTCATTCATGTGTTTTTTACTTATTTATTTCATGTAATGTCATGTTTTAAATAAAATATATAAAAAATGTATGCAACCAATGTAACAAAGCACTCCCAATGCCCATTTTATCTAAAATCTCAAATAGTGTTTCACCACATACCATGTCAAAAGCTCGTCTCCAGTCCAGCTCCACAATGCTGGTACCGATGCGGCATTCGTTCACCTGAATAAAAACATCAATGATCTTTGCCCAGCGCTGACATTCCGCCCGGCACTCCTACTGTCCCTGCCTAAACCCTTGTTTAATTACCTTTTT
>NW_026505227.1:0-16853 GCF_026875155.1 Cherax quadricarinatus
TGTATTGAATTCAGTTATCCAACCTCACTGGGCTTGGCATCTCTTGTATTGAAAGTTCTAGTTATCCAACCTCACTGGCTTGGCATCTCTTGTATTGAAAGTTCTAGTTATCCAACCTCACTGGCTTGGCATCTCTTGTTTTGAAAGTTCTAGTTATCCAACCTCAGTGACATGACATCTCTTGTTTTGAAAGTTCTAGTTATCCAACCTCAGTGACATGACATCTCTTGTTTTGAAAGTTCTAGTTATCCAACCTATCACTTTTCTTACAGCTGTGACAACATTGGTGTGCTTCTTAGAGGTGAAATCCTCTGACATTATCACTCCCAGGTCTCTCGCACCTGACTTTCTTACTCTGGAGTGATTTGAATTTGTCTTGTGATCTTTTTAATTCTTCCATATGCACTCGATGATAGGCAGAGTGCATAAATGGACTTAATGAACTGACGGAATGTGTATAAAATAAGATTTTTTCGGATTTTTAACCCTGGAGGGTTAACCACCCAGAATAACCTAAGAAAGTCAGTGCGTCATCGAGGACTGTCTTATTTCCATTGTGGTCGTTAATTTTGTCCCCCAGGATGCCACCCACACCAGTCCACTAACAACCAGGTACCTATCTGCTGCTAGGTGAACAGGACAACAGGTGTAAGGAAACGCGTCGAAATGTTTTCCACCCCGCCGGGAATCGAACCCGGGACCTCCGTGTGTGAAGCGGGAGCTCTAGCCACCAGGCCACTGGAGTATGGATAGATGGAATGTGAATAGATGGAGAGCATGAATAGATGGAGAACGAGGCAGTGAAGATATATAGATGGAGGTATGGAAGGAGAGGGAGATTAGAAGGGAGTGAGTGGGAAAAGTTGACTCAGTTGAGGGAAGGTGTGTGATGGAGTGTAGATAATATGTGAGAGGGAGAGAGGGAGAGAGAGAGAAGAGGGGGAGAGAGGGGGGGGAGAGAGGGGGGAGAGGGAGGGGGAGAAGAGGAGGAGGGAGAGAGGGAGAGTGAGGGAGGGAGAGAGAGGGAGAGAGAGAGAGAGAGAGAGAGAGAGAAGAGAGAGGAGAGGGGAGAGAGAGAGAGAGAGAGAAGAGAGAGAGAGAGAGAGAGAGAGGAGAGAGGGGGGGAGAGGGAGGGAGAGGGAGAGGAGGAGAGGGGAGAGAGGGTAAGAAATTATAAAATATTTAAAAGTGAAAAATGAATTAACGGGAGTGTGAGAAGGAAGACGGGTTAAAGAAAGAGAATAGAAGAGGAAAGAGGAAGATAAGGGGGAAAATGAGGAAGAGGAAGAAGAGGAAGAGGATGAAAGGAAGAGGAGAAAAGGGAGAGGAAAGAGGAAGAGGAAGAATTATTTAAAAAAAACCCTGAATCACAAGTGCTTTGCTTCTTAACCTCATCTATTTTCTCCTCCCTCGTTTTTCCCCTCCTCGTCTTCCCCCCCCCTCGTCTCCCCCTCCCTCCGTCCTCAATTGCCTGTTTCGTCACCCTCCACCACCTCTATCATTCTTGGTGTTTTTGTCCTTTCAAACACAACACACACACACACACACACACACACACACACACACACACACCCCACACACACACATATATAAAACACACACACCTAACACACACACAACACCTAACACACAACACAAAAAACACACACACACACACACACACACACACACGGCCATCCCACGTTGAACGCACCTCTTCTCGTCCGATCATGAAGTTAAGCAACGTTGGGTTTTGGTTATACTTGGATGGGTGACCGCCTGGGAACACCAATGCTGTTGGCATAACTTTTCTAGTAGCGACCAGTGAAGAGACGGGGCCGGGAGCTTGGAATCGACCCCTGCAACTCAACTGAGTACACACAGCACACACACACACACACACACACACACACACACCCCACGCACACACACACACACACACACACACACACACACCAGAGTACCAGAGTGTGTACCTCGATCGAGAGAGAACACAAAGAAAGGTGAACTGAAAAAAGCACAAAAACAAAAGAGGAACCAGAGGAAATGACAAAGATGAGCAGAAGAACCCAGACACAAGTGGAAGGGCAAACACACCCTTCAAATCACCGGCAGAAAGACTTTAACTGTGACAACTCCCCAAAGGGAACTGAACAATCTAAACTGACACTCACACACTGATCCCTCTGTCCCCACCCCCCACACCACAAGCCCACCCCTACAGCAAAACCCCCCATGGGGAAGTGCCCCACCCCCACCACAACCCCCCACAAAACCCCCACCAGGGCTCCCACCTCCCCAAAACCCCAATATTCTGAAGGTTTGGCACAAGGGAAAATTGATGGAATAACAAAAAATATGAGGAGTGGCATGAAAGAATCAATGAGAAGCCCCAATATCATAGCATCACAGAAACGAAACTCACTGAGACAATAAAAAACACAATCTTTTCCCCTCAGGAAATCACATTCTGAGGAAAGATAGAAGGAGCAAAGGGGGAGGAGGGGTTGCACTGCTCGTAAAAGCCGATGGAGATTTGAATAAATGGAAGGCATGGACGAGACTGGAGGAAGGGGTTCACAGTAGGTACACTTCAGTTGGGGAACATAAGGTAGTCAATTGCGTGATGTATAATGAAGAGAGCAACAAGTAATGGTGGGCACACTGGTTGAGGTGGCAAGAAGAGCTAACTCGAGCAGAGCAAAGTTTTCTGTTATGGGCGTTTCAACCACAGGGGGATCGACTGGGAAAAACCCGGAACCACACGGGGTCCCGAAACATGGAGAGCCAAGATGATGGATGTGGAAAGGGAAAACCTCAAGCTTTAAACATTTAAAGGACACACCAAGAGAGAGGGGAGAAAAACCACAAAGGACCTCATTTCACCCGAGCAGCTAGACATTGAGGCATCCCCTAGAAACCCTTGGAGCTAGTGATCACGTGGTTCTGGTTTTGAATACAATAAGTTACAAGGGGAGAGGTAACGGGAGTTGGAGGGGACTACCAAGTATAGGGAAATTCCGCGAAAGGTTTTAGTGGACGAGAATGTAAAAAGTCGTAAAAGAAATGAGGACAGTAAAACAAAATGCAAGGACAAAGGGAAAAGGGTTTTTTCCCAAGGGAAAAAAGAAATAAAGGGGGGACCAGAAAAAGAGCCATGGGTTTTCCCCCACGGGGTAAGGAGGAAAAAAAAAAGTGCTCTAGCGAATGGAAAAAATACAGAAGGCAAAGAACCCAGGAAAATAGGAGATTAGTCGAAGAGCCAGAAACAAGTATGCACAGATTAGGAGGGAGGCCCCAGCGACAGTACGAAAACAACATAGCATCGAAAATGAAATCTGACCCGAAACTGCTGTATAGCCTCATTAGGAGGAAGACAATAAAGACCAGGTGATCAGGCTGAGGAAAGAAGGTGGGGGAACTCACGAGAAACGATCAGGAGGTATGTGAGGAGCTCAACACAAGATTCAAGAATATATTTATAATAGAGATAGGAAGGGCTGTGGGAAGACAGCATTGAGGGGAACACCAACAGGGAATATACCAATAAGTGTTGGATGACATACACACAACTGAGGAGGTGGTGCAGAAACTAAGTGACCTTGATACCTCAAAGGCAATGGAGCCGGACATCTCCCCGTGGGTCCTTAGAGAAGGAGCAGAGATGCTGTGTGTGCTACTGACCACAATCTTCAACACATCCCTTGAAACTGGGCAACTATTTTAGGTATGGAAGACGGCAAATATAGTCCCCATTTTTAAGAAAGGAGACAGAAACGAGGCACTAAACTACAGACCAGTGTCACTGACGTGTATAGTAGGCAAAGTCGTGGAGATTATCAGGAGGAGAGTGGTGGAGCACCTGGAACGGAACAAGATTATAAACGAGAACCAGCACGGATTCACGGAAGGCAAATCTTGTGTCCAAACCTTCTGGAGTTTTATGACAAAGTAACAGAATACACGAGAGGGGTGGGTTGATTGCATTTTCCTGGATTGCAGGAAGGCCTTCAACACAGCTCCTCACAAGAGATTAGTGTAGAAGCTGGAGGATCAAGCACGTATAACAGGAAGGGCACTGCAATGGATCAGAGAATACCTGACAGGGAGGCAACAACGAGTCATGGTACGTGATGAGGTATCACAGTGGGCGCCTGTGACGAGCGGGGTCCCACAGGGGCCAGTCCTAGGACCAATGCTATTTTTGGTATATGTGAATGACATGATGGAAAGGATAGACTCTGAAGTGTCTCTGTTCGCAGATGATGTGAAGTTAGTGAGGAGAATTAAATTAGATGATCAGGCAGGGCTACAAAGATATCTGGACAGGCTGGATGCATGGTCCAGCAACTGGCTCCTCGAATTCAATCCCGTCATGAAGATCGTGGAAGGGCAACGAAGACTGCAGACAGAGTATAGGCTAGGTGGACAAAGATTGCAAACCTCACTCAAGGAGAAAGATCTTGGGGTGACCATAACACCGAGCATGTCTCCGGAGTCACACATCAACCAGATAACTGCTGCAGCATATGGGCGCCTGGCAAACCTGAGAATAGCGTTCCGATACCTACTAAAGAATCGTTCAAGGCACTGTGTACTGTGTACGTCAGGCCCATACTGGAGTATGCAGCACCAGTTTGGAACCCACACCTGGTCAAGCACGTCAAGAAATTAGAGAAAGTACAAAGGTTTGCAACAAGCTAAGTTCCGGAGCTCAGGGGAATGTCCTACGAAGAAAGGTTGAGGGAAATCGGACTAACGACATTGGAGGACGGAAGGGTCAGGGGAGACATGATAACATACAAAATGCTGCGTGGAATAGATAAGATGGACAGAGACAGGATGTTCCAGAGATGGGACACAGAAACAAGGTGTCACAATTGGAAGTTGAAGACTCAGATGAGTCACAGGGATGTTAGGAAGTATTTCTTCAGTCAGAGTTGTCAGGAAGTGGAATAGTTTAGCAAGTGATGTAGTGGAGACAGGAACCATACATAGCTTTAAGACGAGGTATGACAAAGCTCAGGAAGCAGAGAGAGAGAGGATCTAGTAGCGATCAGTGAAGAGGCGGGGCCAGGAGTTAAGTATCGACCCCTGCAACCACAGTTAGGTGAGTACACACACACACACGCACACCACACACACACCACACACACACCACACACACACCACACACACACCACACACACACACCACACACACACCACACACACACCACACACACACCACACACACACACACACACACACACACACACACACACACCACACACACAACAACAACAACTTTGTCAAAACAACAATGGTGTTTGGCAGGAGTTTGTTGACAAAGTGACGACCAGACAAACTCTCTGCTCCACCAACACCTAAGTGAACCACTGGAATAATGTGAACCACTTGAATGTTAAGTGAACCACTGGAATAATGTGAACCACTTGAATGTTAAGTGAACCACTTGAATGTTAAGTGAACCACTGGAATGTTAAGTGAACCACTGGAATGTTAAGTGAACCACTGGAATGTTAAGTGAACCACTGGAATGTTAAGTGAACCACTGAAATGTTAAGTGAACCACTGCAATGTTAAGTGAACCACTGGAATGTTAAGTGAACCACTAGAATGTTAAGTGAACCACTGGAATGTTAAGTGAACAACTGGAATGTTAAGTGAACCACTGGAATGTTAAGTGAACCACTGGAATGTTAAGTGAACCACTAGAATGTTAAGTGAACCACTAGAATGTTAGGTGAACCACTGGAATGTTAAGTGAACCACTGGAATGTTAAGTGAACCACTGGAATGTTAAGTGAACCACTGGAATGTTAAGTGAACCACTGGAATGTTAAGTGAACCACTGGAATGTTAAGTGAACCACTGGAATGTTAATGAACCACTGGAATGTTAAGTGAACCACTGGAATGTTAAGTGAACCACTGGAATGTTAAGTGAACCACTGGAAGTATTAAGTGATCCACTGGAATGTTAAGTGAACCACTGGAATGTTAAGTGAACCACTGAATGTTAAGTGAACCACTGGAATGTTAAGTGAACCACTGGAATGTTAAGTGAACCACTGGAATGTTAAGTGAACCACTGGAATGTTAAGTGAACCACTGCAATGTTAAGTGAACCACTGCAATGTTAAGTGAACCACTGCAATGTTAAGTGAACCACTGCAATGTTAAGTGAACCACTGGAATGTTAAGTGAACCACTTGAATGTTAAGTGAACCACTGGAATGTTAAGTGAACCACTGGAATGTTAAGTGAACCACTGAATGTTAAGTGAACCACTGGAATTTAAGATGAACCACTTGGAATGTTAAGTGAACCACTTGAATGTTAAGTGAACCACTGGAATGTTAAGTGAGCCACTGGAATGTTAAGTGAGCCACTGGAATGTTAAGTGAGCCACTGGAATGTTAAGTGAACCACTGGAATGTTAAGTGAACCACTGGAATGTTAAGTGAACCACTGGAATGTTAAGTGACCACTGGAATGTTAAAGTGACCACTGAATGTTAAGTGAACCACTGGAATGTTAAGTGAACCACTGGAATGTTAAGTGAACCACTGGAATGTTAAGTGAACCACTGGAATGTTAAGTGAACCACTGGAATGTTAAGTGAACCACTGGAATGTTAAGTGAACCACTGGAATGTTAAGTGAACCACTGGAATGTTAAGTGAACCACTGGAAGTTAAGTAACCTGAATGTTGTGAACCACTGGAATGTTAAGTGAACCACTGGAATGTTAAGTGAACCACTGGAATGTTAAGTGAACCACTGGAATGTTAAGTGAACACTGGAATGTTAAGTGAACCACTGGAATGTTAAGTGAACCACTGGAATGTAAGTGAACCACTGGAATGTTAAGTGAACCACTGGAATGTTAAGTGAACCACTGAATGTTAAGTGAACCACTGGAATGTTAAGATGAAGCCACTGGAATGTTAAGTGAACCACTGGAATGTTAAGTGAACCACTGGAATGTTAATGAACCACTGGAATGTTAAGTGAACCACTGGAATGTTAAGTGAACCACTGGAATGTTAAGTGAACCACTGGAATGTTAAGTGAACCACTGGAATGTTAAGTGAACCACTAGGAATGTTAAGTGAACCACTGGAATGTTAAGTGAACCACCTGGAATGTTAAGTGAACCACTGGAATGTTAAGTGAACCACTGGAATGTTAAGTGAACCACTGGAATGTTAAGTGAACCACTGGAATGTTAAGTGAACCACTGGAATGTTAAGTGAACCACTGGAATGTTAAGTGAACCACTGGAATGTTAAGTGAACCATGGAATGTTAAGTGAACCACTGGAATGTTAAGTGAACCACTGGAATGTTAAGTGAACCACTGGAATGTATGATAAGTGAAACCACTGGAATGTTAAGTGAACCACTGGAATGTTAAGTGAACCACTGGAATTAAGTGTCCTGAAAGTGAACCATGGAATGTTAGACATATGGAACCACTGGAATATTCTGAAATCAGTTAGAATTTGGATAAAAAAAAAGTACTGAAGACTGAAGCGAACTTCCTCCCTTCTCCCTCTCTCCCTCCCTTCTTTCTCCCTCCCTTCTCCTCCCTCCCTCCCTTCTTTCTCCCTCCCTTCTCCCTCTCTCCCTCCCTTCTCCCTCCCTCCCTCCCTTCTCCCTCCCTCCTTCCCTTCTCCCTCTCTGTCCCTTCTCCCTCCGTCTCTTACCCTCTCCCTGCCTCAACGTTCCTAACATTACTCCCTCTCTCTCACTCTCTCCCTCCGTCCGTGTCTTCCTCCCTGGCTGCGTCACCCTGGGGTAGAAACACCAGGGTGAAGGGAGAATAAATCACAGTGTCTCCACCAGGGTGATTACCGACCCACTCTGCCATGTTTTTATAATAATGTTAATAACCGAGCCAAATTTCCTTCATCAGAGAGAGAGAGAGAGAGAGAGAGAGAGAGAGAGAGAGAGAGAGAGAGAGAGAGAGAGAGAGAGAGAGAGAGAGAGAGAGAGTTTTAAGAGCTTAGGAAAGCTCTCATCCCTCTGCTATTCCAACTCTTCTATCTTTTTTCCCCTCTCCCTCCCTCCCTCTCTCTCCCCCCCCTCTCTCTCTCTCTCTCTCTCTCTCTCTCTCTCTCTCTCTCTCTCTCTCTCTCTCTCTCTCTCGCCCTCTCCCTCTCAGGTTCACACTCTGGTGAGAGGGTAATGGTGTGGAGATCATTCCTGCTAGCACAGCATCATTCTACTGTCACTATCATGGTCATCATTCTGTCACTATCATGGTCATCATTCTACTGTCACTATCATGGTCATCATTCTACTGTCACTATCATGGTCATCATTCTACTGTCACTATCATGGTCATCATTCTGTCACTATCATGGTCATCATTCTACTGTCACTATCATGGTCATCATTCTGTCACTATCATGGTCATCATTCTACTGTCACTATCATGGTCATCATTCTACTGTCACTATCATGGTCATCATTCTGTCACTATCATGGTCATCATTCTACTGTCACTATCATGGTCATCATTCTGTCACTATCATGGTCATCATTCTACTGTCACTATCATGGTCATCATTCTACTGTCACTATCATGGTCAACATTCTGTCACTATCATGGTCATCATTCTACTGTCACTAATCATGGTCATCATTCTGTCACTATCACACGGTCATCATTCTACTGTCACTATCATGGTCATCATTCTGTCACTATCATGTCATCATTCTACTGTCACTATCATGGTCATCATTCTACTTCATATCATGGTCATCATTCTGTCACTATCATGGTCATCATTCTGTCACTATCATGGTCATCATTCTACTGTCACTATCATGGTCATCATTCTCTGTCACTATCATGGTCATCATTCTACTGTCACTATCATGGTCATCATTCTACTGTCACTATCATGGTCATCATTTTTACTGTCACTATCATGGTCATCATTCTACTGTCACTATCAGGGTCATCTTCTACTGTCATATCATGGTCATCATTCTACTGTCACTATCATGGTCATCATTCTACTGTCACTATCATGGTAGTCAAGAAAAAAATTTTAACAGTATACCTTTAAAACGGGTTTCGAGAGTTTTTCTTTTTCCCAGAGCCAGGTCATGGACCAGGCTCGTCTGGTCCAACCAAAAAAACTCGAGTATTTGCAGGTATATATTTCATGTACCTCTCTCTCCCCCGCTCCAGTGAGTACATGTTTAAGACTTTAAGGCGTTCCCAGTAATTTTAAAAGCTTTACTGGGGCCGTAAATGATCTCTGTGTTGTGATACATCTCCTGTCCTGAACGGGGCCATCAACACTGATCAACACACTAAGCGAGAGAGCACAAGTGATTTGGACAGTGTCACCACTGGTACTATCTCTTGGACAGTGTCACCACTGGTACTATCTCCTCTTGGACAGTGTCACCACTGGTACTATCTCCTCTTGGACAGTGTCACCACTGGTACTATCTCCTCTTTTGGGCAGTGTCACCACTGGTACTATCTCCTCTTGGACAGTGTCACCACTGGTACTATCTCCTCTTTGGCAGTGTCACCACTGGTACTATGTCCCCTTGGACAGTATTACTACTGGTACTATGTCCTCTTGGGCAGTGTCACCACTGGTACTATGTCCTCTTGGGCAGTGTCACCACTGGTACTATCTCCTCTTGGGCAGTGTCACCACTGGTACTATGTCCTCTTGGGCAGTGTCACCACAGGTACTATCTCCTCTTGCACAGTGTCACCACTGGTACTATCTCCTCTTAGACAGTGTCACCACTGGTACTATCTCCTCTTGGACAGTGTCACCACTGGTACTATCTCCTCTTAGACAGTGTCACCACTGGTACTATCTCCTCTTAGTGTCACCACTGGTACTATCTCCTCTTGGACAGTGTCACCACTGGTACTATCTCCTCTTTGGCAGTGTCACCACTGGTACTATCTCCTCTTGGACAGTGTCACTACTGGTACTATCTCCTCTTGGACAGTGTCACCACTGGTACTATGTCCTCTTGGACAGTGTCACTACTGGTACTGTCCTCTTGGGCAGTATCACCACTGGTACTATCTCCTCTTGGGCAGTGTCACCACTGGTACTATCTCCTCTTGGGCAGTGTCACCACTGGTACTATCTCCTCTTGGACAGTGTCACTACTGGTACTATCTCCTCTTGGACAGTGTCACCACTGGTACTATCTCCTCTTAGTGTTACCACTGGTAATAACTCCTCTTGGGCAGTGTCACCACTGGTACTATCTCCTCTTGGGCAGTGTCACCACTGGTACTATCTCCTCTTGGGCAGTGTCACCACTGGTACTATCTCCTCTTGGGCAGTGTCACCACTGGTACTATCTCCTCTTGGGCAGTGTCACCACTGGTACTATCTCCTCTTTGGGGAGTGTCCCACTGGTACTATCTCCTCTTGGGCAGTGTCACCAATGGTACTATCTCCTCTTGGGCAGTGTCACCACTGGTACTATCTCCTCTTGGGCAGTGTCACCACTGGTACTATCTCCTCTTGGGCAGTGTCACCACTGGTACTATCTCCTCTTAGACACTGTCATCACTGGTACTATCTCCTCTTGGACAGTGTCACCACTGGTACTTTCTCCTCTTAGACAGTGTCACCACTGGTACTATCTCCTCTTGGGCAGTGTCACCAATGGTACTATCTCCTCTTGGGCAGTGTCACCACTGGTACTATCTCCTCTTGGGCAGTGTCACCACTGGTACTACCTTCTCTTGGGCAGTGTCACCACTGGTACTATCTCCTCTTGGGCAGTGTCACCACTGGTACTATCTCCTCTTGGGTAGTGCCACCACTGGTACTATCTCCTCTTGGGCAGTGTCACCACTGGTACTATCTCCTCTTGGGCAGTGTCACCACTGGTACTATCTCCTCTTGCACAGTGTCACCACTGGTACTATCTCCTCTTAGACAGTGTCACCACTGGTACTATCTTCTCTTGGGCAGTGTCACCACTGGTACTATCTCTCTTGGGGCAGTGTCACCACTGGTACTATCTCCTCTTGGGCAGTGTCACCACTGGTACTATCTCCTCTTGGGCAGTGTCACCACTGGTACTATCTCCTCTTGGGCAGTGTCACCACTGGTACTATCTCCTCTTAGACAGTGTCACCACTGGTACTATCTCCTCTTGGACAGTGTCACCACTGGTACTATCTCCTCTTAGACAGTGTCACCACTGGTACTTTCTCCTCTTGGGGGAGTGTCACCACTGGTACTATCTCCTCTTGGACAGTGTCACCACTGGTACTATCTCCTCTTGGGCAGTGTCACCACTAGTACTATCTCCTCTGGCAGTGTCACCACTGGTACTATCTCCTCTTAGTGTCACCACTGGTACTATCTCCTCTTAGTGTCACCACTGGTACTAACTCCTCTTGGGCAGTGTCACCACTGGTACTATCTCCTCTTGGGCAGTGTCACCACTGGTACTATCTCCTCTTTGGCAGTGTCACCACTGGTACTATCTCCTCTTGTTTTGAAAGTTCTCGTTATCCACCCGTCATCTTCCTGGCTCCTCTGACACTCACTTTACTGTCTTATCTAAATATCCAGATATCTGCAAGTATCTTTGTATCATTTCTGACAATGGAAGTAACAGCAATAATAATAATAATAATAATAATAATAATAATAATAATAATAATAATAATAATAATGATGCCAGAAACACTCTAGAAGGAAGATATCTTCCACGAAGAATAAATGAAGATAAAGAAGACAAGGATGAATGAGGGAGAGGAGGAATGAAGATAAGACATCTGTCTTGACTCTCTTGGAGTGATGGTGGAGGATGGTGGAGTTGTGGTGGAGGATGGTGGAGTTGTGGTGGAGGATGGTGGAGTTGTGGTGGAGGATGGTGGGGATGAGAAAGTTGGTGGAGATGGCAGCTGGAATTGCTGTAGTTAAAAAAAAAAAACAGATGGTTTTGGAGGAGACACGAGATGCTGGAGTGAATGTTGAGAGAGAGAGAGTGAGAGAGAGAGAGAGAAGAGAGAGAGAGAGTGCAGACAGACTGGTGGCTGTGCCAGACACACTGACAGACACAATCACTGTCCACGGCACCAAATGCGTTCTTGGTGGTGACACTGTTAATATATATGTGTGTGTGCGCGCGCGTGTACTCACCTAGTTGTACTCACCTAGTTGAGGTTGCGGGGGTCGAGTCAGAGCTCCTGGCCCCGCCTCTTCACTGATCGCTACTAGGTCACACTCTCTGAACCGTGAGCGTTATCATACCTCTGCTTAAAGCTATGTATGGATCCTGCCTCCACTACATCGCTTCCCAAACTATTCCACTTACTGACTACTCTGTGGCTGAAGAAATACTTCCTAACATCCCTGTGATTCATCTGTGTCTTCAACTTCCAACTGTGTCCCCTTGTTACTGTGTCCAATCTCTGGAACATCCTGTCTTTGTCCACCTTGTCAATTCCTCTCAGTATTTTGTATGCCGTTATCATGTCCCCCCCTATCTCTCCTGTCCTCCAGTGTCGTCAGGTTGATTTCCCTTAACCTCTCCTCGTAGGACATACCTCTTAGCTCTGGGACTAGTCTTGTTGCAAACCTTTGCACTTTCTCTAGTTTCTTCACGTGCTTGGCAAGGTGTGGGTTCCAAACTGGTGCCGCATACTCCAATATGGGCCTAACGTACACGGTGTACAGGTCCTGAATGATTCCTTATTAAGATGTCGGAATGCTGTTCTGAGGTTTGCTAGGCGCCCATATGCTGCAGCAGTTATTTGGTTGATGTGCGCTTCAGGAGATGTGCCTGGTGTTATACTCACCCCAAGACTCTTTTTCGTTGAGTGAGGTTTGTAGTCTCTGGCCCCCTAGACTGTACTCCATCTGCGGTCTTCTTTGCCCTTCCCAATCTTCATGACTTTGCACTTGGTGGGATTGAACTCCAGGAGCCAATTGCTGGACCAGGTCTGCAGCCTGTCCAGATCCCTTTGTAGTTCTGCTGGTCTTCGATCGAAGTGAATTCTTCTCATCAACTTCACGTCATCTGCAAACAGGGACATTTCAGAGTCTATTCCTTCCGTCATGTCGTTCACAAATACCAGAAACAGCACTGGTCCTAGGACTGACCCCTGCGGGACCCTGCTGGTCACAGGTGCCCACTCTGACACCTCGCCACGTACCATGACTCGCTGCTGTCTTCCTGACAAGTATTCCCTGATCCATTGTAGTGCCTTCCTGTTATCCCTGCTTGGTCCTCAGTTTTTGCACCAATCTCTTGTGTGGAACTGTGTCAAACGCCTTCTTGCAGTCCAAGAATATGCAATCCACCCACACCTCTCTCTCTTGTTACTGCTGTCACCATGTCATAGAACTCCAGTAGGTTTGTGACACAGGATTTCCCGTCCCTGAAACCATGTTGGCTGCTGTTGATGAGATCATTCCTTTCTAGGTGTTCCACACTCTTTTCCTGATAATCTTCTCCATGATTTTGCATACTATACATGTCATGACACTGGTCTGTAGTTTAATGCTTCATGTCTGTCTCCTTTTTAAAGATTGGGACTACATTTGCTGTCTTCCATGCCTCAGGCAATCTCCCCTGTTTCGATAGATGTATTGAATATTGTTGTTAGGGGTACACATAGTGCCTCTGCTCCCTCTCTCAATACCCATGGGAGATGTTATCTGGCCCCATTGCCTTTGAGGTATCTAGCTCACTCAGAAGCCTCTTCACTTCTTCCTCGGTTGTGTGCACTGTGTCCAGCACATGGTGTGCCCCACCTCTCCGTCATTTCTGGAGCCCCTTCTGCCTCCTCTGTGAACACTTCTTTGAATCTCTTGAGTTCCTCACATACTTCACGGTCATTCTTGTCTCTCCTCCTTCCTTCCTTAGCCTGATTACCTGGTCCTTGACTGTTGTTTTCCTCCTGATGTGGCTGTACAACAGCTTCGGGTCAGATTTGGCTTTCGCTTGCTATGTCATTTTCATATTGTCTTTGGGCCTCCCTTCTTATCTGTGCATATTCGTTTCTGGCTCTACGACTGAACTTCCTTATTCTCTGGGTCCTTTGCTTCTATATTTCTTCCATTCCCTAGCACACTTGGTTTTGGCCTCCCTGCACCTTTGGGTAAACCATGGGCTCATCCTGGACTTTTTCATTATTCCTGTTACCCTTGGTACAAACCTCTCCTCAGCCTCCTTGCATTTGTTGCTACATATTCCATCATCTCATTAACTGGCTTCCCTGCTAGTTCTCTGTCCCACTGAACCCCGTTCAGGAAGTTCCTCATTCCTGTGTAGTCCCCTTTCTTGTAGTTTTGGCTTCATTCGTCCATGGCCTTCCTGCTTCTCCCTCCACTTGTAGCTCTACTGTGTATTCGAAGCTTAAAACCACATGGTCACTGGCCCCAAGGGGTCTTTCATATGTGATGTCCTCGATATCTGCACTACTCAAGGTGAATACTAAGTCTAGCCTTGCTGGTTCATCCTCTCCTCTCTCTCTTGTAGTGTCCCTTACGTGTTGGTACATGAAGTTTTCCAGTACCACCTCCATCGTCTTAGCCTCCATGTATCTTGGCCCCCATGCAGGTCCAAGTTCTCCCAATCGATCTCCTTGTGGTTGAAGTCACCCATGATCAGGAGCTTTGCCCTGCGTGCATAAGCTCTTCTGGCCACTCTGGCCAGTGTGTCAACCATCGCTCTATTGCTCTCGTCGTACTCTTGCCTTGGCCTCCTGCTGTTCTGTGTGGGTTATACATCACTGCTATTACCACCTTGGGACCTCCAGAGTGAAGCGTTCCCGCTATGTAATCACTTTCTTCGCTGTCTCCTCTCTCCAGCTCATCAAAATTCCAGCGATTTTTGATCAGCAATGCCACTCCTCCACCCCCCCTGTTCCCTCTGTCTTTCCTCAGGATTTGGTATCCCGTTGGAAAGATTGCATCTGTTATCATACCTGTTAAGCTTGGTTTCTGTGAGAGCTATGATGTCCGGTGATGTTTCTTTGACTCTTTCATGCAACTCCTCCCACTTATTCGTTATACCATCAGTGTTTGTGTACCATACCTTCAGTTCCTTTCCAACACTGTGGTTTTGGGGGGCCTGTGAGGGTGGGAGACCTGGTGGCATACTGTGGATTCTATAGCTCGGTGTTGGGTGGAGGCTGTGGTTATGGATTGTAGTGTGTGTTGGGATGGTGTGATAGGTTGTATGGTTCTGAGAATAGTTGTGTGTGTGCTTGCCCTTGCTGTTCTGTTCTGCTCTGACTGACCTCTGCTGGTTCCATCCTTGTCTCTTTTCCTAGCTCCTTTCGCTTTTTTGTCCTATCCCTCAGCTGCTGTCGTTCGATTGTGTTCTGTCTCTGTCTAGGAACACCCTCTTGTACTCTTCCGAGTATTTCAATCGTGGTTTCTCTTGGGGATCCTGTGGTGTGTGTGTGTGTGTGTGTGTGTGTGTGTGTGTGTGTGTGTGTGTGTGTGTGTGTGTGTGTCTGCGTGTGTGTGTGTGTGTCTGCGTGTGTGTGTGTGTGTGTGTGTGTGTCTGCGTGTGTGGTGTGTGTGTGTGTGTGTGTGTGTGTGTGTGTGTGTGTGTGTGTGTGTGTGTGTGTGTGTGTGTGTGTGTGTGTCACTGTGCCGTAAGATACTGAGAGAGAGGAGAGAGAGAGAGAGAGAGAGAAACATCAACAACCAACAACACAAGAATGTTGCACCCAGTGAACTGTTAAAACATCTTGCACGCACGTTTGCTCGGCCCCAAAGGGTTTATCAAGCAACACGCAAGCGAAACGTAGGTCACGAAATATTTCTTCTGCAACCTCTCTTGGCTATTGTTGAAACTACCCGAAAAGAGCTCAGGTGACGCAAAAAGAGCTCAGGGACGCAAAAAAAGCTCAGGTTTACCAAAAAGGCTCAGGGGCGCAAAAAAAGGGTCAGGTACGCAAAAAGAGCTCAGGTACCAGAACACCGGACGCTTCCCGGGGCGTTGAGCCCAAACAGTACCTGCGATATCCCACCCAAAGGGCCCTTAAAGAAAAAAAAAGAATCGCGTGTAGTTCGGCCCAGCTGACAACAGTGACGGTCAAAAAATAAATATATATATATAATTATATATATTATATTATAATTTTTGTGTGTTGTGTGTGTGTGTGTGTGTGGTGTGTGTGTGTGTTGTTGTGTGGAAAACAAGTTGTAGAGACACAGGGAGAAAGAAAGGGGGGAAGACAGGGGGGAGAGGAAGGGGAGAGGGGAGACAGGGGAGAAGAGACAGGGGGGAGAGAGCAGGAGAGAGAGACGGGGAAGACAGGGGGGGAAGAGCAGGGGAGAGAGAGACAGGGGAAGAAGACAGGGGAGGAGAGAGAGACAGGGGAAGGGGAGAGAGACAGGGGAGAAGAGAGAGAAAAGGGGAAGGGAGAGAGCAGGGGGGAGAAGATTATGCCCCCCTTTCTCTTTTAAATTTTGCTTCCCCCTTCATTTAAAACCCTCCCTTGCTCTTTCTCTCTCTCTCTCTTCTCTCCCTCCTCTCTCTCTGCCCCTCTCTGTCCCTCTCCTGTCCCTCTCTCTCTCTCTCTCTCTCTCTCTCTCTCTCTCTCCCTCTCCTTTTTCTCTCATTGTTCCCTTTTCCCCTTCGTATTTTCATTTTTCTTGCCTCTATCCCCCCCCCCCTAGCGCTACTCCCCCCCCCCCCTAGCGCTACTTCCCCCCCCCTCCTCCCCCCCCCTCCCCCCTCGGGAGTCTTGTGGTTTAGTACTTTCCCTCTTTTCTGGATTATTACTTTAATTTTCAACACTGTGCTCAAGGTCCCCCCGTCTTCTTGTGTTTCGACTTTTGGAAAAAAAATTTTCTGGCTATAGTGAATTTCTGTGTGTGGGGTGTG
>NW_026505228.1:0-17927 GCF_026875155.1 Cherax quadricarinatus
TTTTTGTTTTACCTAATTATGACATATTTATTCAGGTAACATAAGATATATTTATTTGTGGCAGAGCGCTAAGCCCGCAGGGGAAATGCAAGGCGTGGGAATGGAGGTTTATCGAGTTAATCCAAGAAAGGGGACTTTTGCTCCGGTTATCTTAATAAAAGGACCTTTTATTGGCATCAAGGCCACTCCCCCCCCATCCCAGAGGGTGTTTATAACATCATCTTTTCCCAGTTGAATTATGTATATTTATACTTTTAAATTACTTACCTCAATTACATTCATTCTAATTGTGGTTGCAGAGGTCGAATCACTTGCTCTCCCGCCTCTCTGCTGGCAGCTATAGTTTCACTTTCTAATGACTGCGTGAGCCCTCTCACACCTATTCTTAAAGCTATGTATGGATTCTGCCTCTACCACTTCGCTGTATAGGTCATTCCACTTTCTGACCATTAAGATTAAAGAACTGTTTTCAAACTTCCCCTGTGGCTCAGCTGTGCTTTTTAAACTTCCAGCTTTGACCTCGTGTACTTGCTATCCCCTTTCTGGGACTCTTCCTGTCAACCTTGTAAAGTTCTTTCAGTATTTTATACGTTGTGATCATGTCATCTCTTGTTCTTCTGTCCGTCAGAGTCGTCATGCTAAGCTAATACAGCCAGTGGGGCACTCAACTAATTGTGGTTGCAGGGGTCGGGTCATGGGTTTCTTGGCACCCCCTCTTCACTAGTGTGAGTGAAGAGGTTGGGTGTGTTGGTGTGTGTGTGTGTGTATGTTTGTGTTGTGTGTGTGTGTGTGTTTTTGTGTGTGTTGAAATGTGTGTGTGGTGTTTGTGTGTGTGTGTGTGTGTGTTGTGTGTGTGTGTGTGTGTTTGTGTGTGTGTGTTGTGTGTTTGTGTGTGTGTGTGTGTGTGTGTGTGGTGGGGTGTTGTTGTGGTGGTGGTGTGGGTGTGGGTGTGTGTGTGGGTGTGTGTGTGTGTGTGTGTGTGTGTGTGTGAGTGTGTGTGTGTGTGTGTGTGTGTGAGTGTGTGTGTGTGTGTTGTTGGTGTGTGTGTGTGGGGCGTGTGTGTGTGTATGTGTGTGTGTGTGTGTTTTGTGTGTGTATGTGTGTGTGTGTGTATGTGTGTGTGTATGTGTGTGTGTGTGTGTGTATGTGTGTGTGTGTGTATGTGTGTGTGTGTGTGTTTTGTGTGTGTGAAATGTGTGCGTTTTGTGTGTTACACCAGTGGTTCACCAGAGATCCCCGCCGGAATTTCATTGTTACATATTATAACTCAGTATATTGTCCTCAGTGACATGTGTCAGGCATTACATGCCGGGATTACTGCTACTCTTTACCTTCAACAGTAAAACACCTTAATTTAATTACTTATCCTAAGCAGCGTATTGCTTAAGCCCCACTGAGGATAAAAAAAACCACAACTATGGATAATAAAACACCACTGCATGAAAAAGAAACCAATTTTGGGGGGAAAAAAAACATTACTTGGGGGTGGGTTTAAAAAACCGTGGGGGGGATGAAACTACGTTTGGGGGTGATAAAATTAAAATTTACGCTTTTTGGGTGATAAAAACTACGCGGTGGGGGGAAAAATTTTTACGCTGGGGGTGATAATTTCCCATTGTTAGTCAAAACCCGCAAAAACCAAGATTCACCCCGTTGAGAGTGTGACTGTCCATCCCCAAAGGGAAACTTAGTTACTGTTTGCCCCGAGGAATTCCCGTTTGGGTTGCATAGGGGGTTCCCTCATGCTTTTCACAAAATTTTGGGCTCGTGTTTTCCCAACATGTGTTCGAAAAGCTCCACTCTTTTTTCCTTTGTGTGGGGTTTTAAAACTTAAATGAAGGTTCTGTTTCGAAATCTCGTTTGTTTTCAAAGGAAAAAATTGCCCTTTTCAACTCAGCAGACATCTCGGGGGAATTGCTGACATACTGCAATGGGAAAATTTTGGGCATTTAAACTTTTCTCTCTTAGTTTTTTCCCAATGGGTTTGTGTTTTTTTTTCGTCGGGAAAACCGAAAATTTTTTTTTCAAAAAAGGGATAATTAGGGTAGATTAACCCTTTACGTTTTTTAATCGGGAAAGTTAGAATTTTTTTCCCAGGGTTTAAAAAAAAAAATTTGTCATTTAGAAATGTCCGGGGAATATTAAAATTTTTTTGGAGAAATTCTTTTTTAAAGAAGAAGTATTAAAATGTATAAGAAATAGAGCATATACACACTCTGTATTATAATTTATATTTTTAATTTATATATATAAAATATAAATATTTATATATATATATATATATATTTATATATATATTTTAAAAAATTATATTATATTTTTATATATATATATACATAAAAATTTTAAATGCCCTGCCGAAAAAGGCAGAATTTGCGATCTTGGCTTAAAAAAAGCAACGCTTCCTGTTATAAGGAAAAGTGAAAATTTTTTGTTGGAAAAAATTTCGCCAAAATCATTTTTAAACCAAAGGGGGAAAAAAAAAATTCAGTGGTTTGTTTAGTATTAAATTTTTGTAAACAAATTTTAAAATATATTTAGTTGGGTTTAAAGGCTAAAAAAAATTTGGGCCCCCTTGTTTTATAAGGTTTGGAAAGGGTTTTTTCAAGCTTCTTTTGGTGGAAAAAAAAAATTTTTTTTACTTTTCTTTTAATGAAAAAAATATATCTTCAAACTTTTAAAAGGGAAAAATTTTTTTAAAAAAGGATTTTTTTTTTAAATGAGTTCTTGCTAATTGACCATTTTAAACAAAATTCCCCCCGGACTTTAATATACATATATAAATATATTTATAAAAAATATATATATATTTATAATATATTTTAAAATATATTTTATTTTTTTAAAATAAATATATAATTAAAAAATAACACATGGCCGTTTCCCAAAAAGGCGGGGTTGGGACCGAAAAAAAAAAATTTTTTCACCATTTTCCCTCCATAAATGCCCTTGCCAAAAGGGGGTGTTTTAAAATCCCATTTTTTAAAAATTTCAAACTTTTAACACCCCCCCTTTTCAGAGTGAGGTACTGTATTTTCCCATCTCCGGGACTCAAGTCCGGTCTGCCGGTTTCCCTGAATCCCTTAAATAAATGTTACTTTGCTCACACTCCAAAGAAACCGTAAAGTTTTAAAAAAACCATTTTCTCCTTTAAACCCCTATCAAACCGCTAAACGTCCCCGCTGGAAGCCCCAAGCCCCCAAAAACAAAAACCCCCTTTACCCCCCCTCCCCCCAAACCTTTCGGCCGCCCCTACCCCCCCTTCCCTTTCCGTACGGGCTGATACTCTTTGAAGTATTCTGTTTGCTCCATTTCCCCTCAAAAATTCCCAAACCCAACCTAAACAACCCTTCCTCCCCTCTGGACAACATTTTTGGGGCAACCCCCCGAATTTTCCGTCAAACCCCAAAATTTTAAGGGAATTCTCGGCATTAAAAATTCCACCACCCCTTTGGGCCCTTGGGCCCTTTATATCCCCATGCCCCCAAATTTGGGCCCTCGCTGAACCCTTATCCCCATTTTGGGGGAAAATTTTCAATAGATGGGAAAATAGAGACGGGGTTTATTTTTAACAAAATTTTTTTTCCCGGTTTCTTGTTAAGGTGGAAAGTCAAGCTCCCCCCTTTTTTTCTCCCCCACCCTTGAAGTGATTTTTTTGTTTGCCGGCTGTTTTGGGTTTAACGTGGGGTCAGTCTAGCTCCCACTACCCCTCCCCCCCCTTTTTTTCCCCCCCTCCCCCCCCCCCCCCAAAGGTGACGTGGGGGGCTTTTTTCAAACAGTAAATCACTAGACCCACAGCCCCCGACACTACTGTAAGTACAGGCCCCCCGGGTACCCCTAGGGAATTTTTGGGTTTGGGAAAGGCCCACTTTTGCCCAATAATAAAAGGTACCCATTTCAGCTTGCTTGGGGTTTGGATTTTTGTTTTTAATCACCAAAATTTTTTGGGTTTAACTGTACTTACCATGGAGGTAAATTCTTAAGCAGTGGGAAATTTCTGCCCTATCTTTTTTCAGTTTGGGGATGCGGAGGGTCCCCTGTAAATTAAACAAAAAAATGTGGAAAAGGCTAACGCCGGACTTCCCCATTTTGGGTTAAATTTTAACCTGTCACTTGTAGGAAATTTGCAGGAGAAACCCCCACACCTTTGGGCAGCGGTAAAAGAACCTGCTTTCCTGTCGGGGGAAAATAGAATCCCAAAAGGGGCCCCTATCTACTGTGAAAACTGGGCCAGTGGGCCCGAAACCCAACACCTGCGCCCCCCCTTCCCCCTTTCCTCACAACGGCTCCCGATTTCAAAAAACCCCGGTCACCAACAACCAGAAAAACCCCTAAAAAATTTTAAAGCGTTAAATTTAAGTTATCTTTTAAATTTTTTTAATTTTTTAAATTTTTTTTTAAAGTAGGATTAATATTTAAATTTTTTAAAGTGTTTTTTTTTTTTAATTTTCTTTTAAAAAAAATGGGTTTATTTTTGTTTTTATTTTTTTTTTTCTTTTCATTAATTTTCCTGAGGAGGAGCCACCCTTTAGTAAACTTACTAAATTTTTGTTACGGGCCCTGAGAAAGCTTTCCAACCCATAAAAGGGAGTGTTGGTAAAAACTATTATTTATATATATTTTATATTTATATATATATATATATATATAAAATATATATTTTTATTGGGAAATTCGCAAAAAAACACGCGAAAAATTATTCCAACCCACTGTTTTTTTTGGGGCTGGGAGACTCGAACCAACGAACCTTGGAAAAAAAGGACCAGTGTTTTTAAAAACCTACCCTAAAAAGGCCCAAATTGGCGTTATGTGAGCTACCTTTGATCTTTCAAGCAGGGGGGTTTAAGCTTTTCAGCTCATCCCTGATGCACAGCCTTACCAAATTTCAAAAAAATGCTGGGAATTGGGCAAGAACAGGCAAAAATATTCACAAACACTGATGCGGGCTGCCTTGGATCAAACTTTCTAGCTCACGCTAAAAACCCCAAAGGGTTTATTAGACCAGTTTTGCTAGGTTGGAAAACCCCTTTTGCGTACCTTTTTCCCCCAAGGTTCGTGGGTTTTCGAGTACCTTCACCAGAGTTTCGTGTTTTTTAAAATATATTTATATTTATAATATAAAAAATTATATATTTTATATATATTTATATAAATATAAAATTTTGAAAGAAAAATAAAAAAATTTTTGGAGTTTAAATAGGTTAGAAAGCCAAAGGAAAAAAAGGTTTGGGAACAAAATTTTACGGATAGGAATTATAGATGGGGAGTGGGGGGTTTTGCGTAGAGGGCTGGAATTTTTGGGGCTTTTGGGTTAAAATTTTGAGAAGAAGGGAGGCATTTAATTTTATGCACTGACCGGGGAAAAATAAATCTTTTAGGAGTGAAAGAAGAGCAGGAGTGAGTGGGGGGGGAAAGGTTTTTGCGTGAGGCATTACGTAGAAAAAAAGGGGGGAAAAGGGGCTTTTGGGAACTGAGGGGGTTTCATGACAAAAAATGTTAAAAGCAGGGGGGGGGGATATAGTGTTTAGAGCGGTTGTTTTTTTTTGTTTAAAAAATTTTTAAAAGAGGGGGAATGCCCTAGGGTTTGGTAGAGAGAAATGTTTTTTTTTCCTTTATAAAAAGGGAAAAAGGAAAAAAAAAGAGAAAGGTAAAATTTATGGGGAAAAATTTTAAACTGAGTATACCGGGTTTGAAGTATTTGGCAAAAAAGTAATTATTGAAAAATTTGGAGGTAAAACAGAGAAAAGATCGCAAATAAGAAGAAAGTTTTTTTTAACATTTTTTCCCGTTGAAAATTTTAAGTGAACAAAAACTAGATAAAGATAGAAAAGTTTATTTTGCTTTTAAACGGATTTAAAAAAGGCGTAATGACGGGGGGGAATAAGGGAAAAAATGTGGCCCCTTTGGGTTGATTAAGATTTGGATTTTTTTTTCAACCATGGGTCGAATAAAAACTTTTTAAAAATTTCCGTAAATTTTATAGAAACTTTTTAAAACCCCCCTTCACGAAAAAAATTATAAAATTGACTTTACGAAAGAGAAAAAGCATGTTTGGACGTTTTAACCCCCCACTGAAAAACCCCAAGGGAGCTCGTCTTTGAAACCTCAGTGAGACACAGGGATGAATTTACTCACCCATAACAGCAGGGATGAATTTACTCACCAAAACAAAAACATGGACAAAATTTAAACCCCCCAAAATTTAAAAACATGGAGGATTTTTACTCTTTCAAACTAAAAAATGGACGAAGTTTACCCCTCATAACTGAAACATGGATGATTTTCCTCATAAATTTGGAAAACATGAATGAGTTTACAAAATTAGAGTACTTTAAATTTGGCACAACAAAACAAGTATTTTTTAAATCCCTTTTTAACAATGTATTAAATTTTTAAACTTTCGGGAATTTTGTTTTCCTTACCTGCTTTAAATTTTTCTTGGGTTTTCCAGGAAATTAAGTTTAATAATTTTGTTTTTTCCAAAATTTCCTTTTTTTTTAAATATATAAACAGTAATAATTTTAAAATTTTTTTTCCCAAATTTCTTTGTCTACTGTCACTAAAGTTTTTTTTATATTATATTTTAAAAATTCCCTTTTTTTAAATTTTTTTGTAAATGCAAATTCCCCCTACCCATTTGTTTAAAATTTTTTCAGTCTTTGGGAAAAAGAGTCTCCCCTCTCTCCTTTTCCCTTTGAAAATTCTGAACTTTGTAAAATTTCTCCCCACTGCCCTCACCCCTCAAATTTTCTTTTTTCTTTTCCCCCTTTTTCCCTACCTGTTTCATTTCCCCTTTTCCCTTTTTTACTCTCTTCTTGTCAAATTTCCTTCTTTTATTTAAACTCGCTTTTCTTTTTCACTTTCTCCTTTTTTTAAAACCCTTTTTTCTTGTCAAAACTTTTCTGCTTCTTCCACGGTTTTTCCCCTCAAGATTTTATTTTAATTCATCTTTTTTGTTGTTACCAAAAAAAAAAAATGGGTCACCTTTCCAGGGACAGGGGGAAAAAGGTTAACTTTTTTTAATTTTTAATCCCGGGAAAAAAGTTTTTCCTTGAGCGAGAGTTAAAACAGGGGGAAAAAGGGGGGGATCGCCCTGTAGTTCTTGGCTCGCGGAAAGGGGTTTGTTGCGCCTTAGGCGGCAGCCGTGTGGGAGTTTCGAGGCGACAAGGGGAGTGTGAGAGGGCATTGACGGTTTTGGGGTGGGGGGGGTGTGGTGGTGGGGGGGGTTGGGCCTGTGGGGGCGGGGAGTGGGAAAGGAAGAAATCCAAAACTTCCTTCCCCCGACCCTCAAATACTCCAATTCCCTTCCAACCTCCACCCCCACATCCCCTAATACGACAACCAATACTAAATTAATAATACCAAACCCCCAATCCCAACAAGTTCCACAATACCCCCCCTCCCACATCCATTTCCACAACCCCCTTTAACCCTTCCACAACAATCCCTCCATTTAACTCCACCCCATAACCATCCCTCCAACATACTCCCCCATAATACCCAAAATCCCCTTTCCCCCACCATCCCTCCTAACCCCCAAAAACCCCCAAACCCTCCCACCACCCCTTTTCCACCATCCTTCAACCCAAAAATTTCCACCCAAAAACCCCACACCAACCCCTTTCCCTAAAAACCACCCCTTTTAACCTTTCCATTTCCACCTTTTCCTACCACCATCCCTACAAAATCCACTTCCAACCACCTCCCACCCATCCATTTCCCCACCACACCCAACCCTTTCCCTTTTTCCACCCCCACTACCAATCCACTCCACCATACCTACCCCAAATCCAAAAAACCCCCAACCCACTCCACCCTTTCCCTTTTTCCCACCATCCACTACGCCCTTTTCCATTTCCCAACCTCCCACTACCAAAAAAACCCCAAACCCCTTTAAAATTAACCCCCCTTAAATCCCACCATCCACTACCACCACCCAACAAACCCCCCTCCAAAACACCAAACCCACAAACCACCTTCCCCTCCCACCTTCCCTTTTACCACCCAACCCCCTTACCACCCCTTCCCTACCCCCATCCACTACCCAAAAAAAACCCTTTTCCCTACCCCCAAACCCCTACCCCCTTCCATTTCCACCATCCCAAAAACCACCCCCACTACCACCACCCCCACTACCACTACCCACTACCCCCATCCACTACCCCCTTCCACTACCACCAAATCACAACCCCCAAAAATCCACTCCCAAATCCCTGCCCCTTCCACTGCCAAAACCCAAACTACCACCACCCAAATACCCCCAAACCATACCTCCACCCAAAACCACCCCCCCTTTCCACCATCCCTACCACCATAAACCCCCTACCCAACAAAACCCCCATCCACTACCACCACCCACTACCACCTTTCCACTACCACCATCCACTACCCCCATCCCTACCACCTTCCACTACCACTATTCCTACCCCCAAACCCCACTCCCCTTTTTCCATTTACCACCATCCACTACCCCATCTACTTTTCACCATCCATTCCCCCATCCACAAACCCCCAAACCCCTTTCCCTATCCCTACCACCATCCACTCCCAAAAACCATTGCTCCCAAACCATCCACCCCCAAACCATTTACAAACCCACCTTTCTATACCCCCATCCACCCCTTTTCCCCCTACCACCACCACCCCACCCCCAAACTCCACCATAAAATACCACTATCCATACCACCACCCAAATCCCCTTTCCACTCCCACCACCCAACTAACCACTACCACTAACCACCATCCACTACCATATCCACTACCCCAAACCACTACCACCACCACTACCCCATCCACCCCCCCCAAAATCTCCCTAACCACCATCTACTACCCCAATCCCTAAAACTTTCTACTAACACCACCCACAAACCAAACCATTTTAATAACCCCCATCCACTCCCCACCACCCCAAATACCACTGTCCACTACTCTCCCAGAAAATTTTCCCAAACCCCCCCAAATTCAGTAATTTTTTCCCTTTATCTTTTTAAAGGGCAAAAAAGGGTTTGATGATTGCCCAATAGATTTTCAACCTTCTTTTCACAGGGGTTTAAAATTTTTAAAATGTCCTTTTGTTTTTTTAACCCTTTGGATAGAAGTCAAAACAGGCTAATATTTAAATTTTAATGTGAATCGTTGAAAACCAAAAATTAGATTAATCGAAACCGTAAACACTTGGGAATTTTTTTTGTGGATTTTTGAAAAAAAAAATTGGAAAAAAACCTTTTTTTTCAAAGGGCGATGGGGTACACGCATCAGCTCGGGCTGAGGGGGCTGGTTTTTTAAAAAACCCGAAACTCCCTCTTTCCCCCCTATCACCCCTTTTTCTCGTATGGGGCTGATAAAAGGCCCCCCGATCCTGGTAAAGAAATTTATATTGGGGTAATGGACCTTTAGTAAGGGGTTTTTACAGGGTCAAAATCAGAGACTTTTTGAGGAAAATTTAAAAGGGACCCTGGAAAAGGGGGAGAAATTTTTTTCCCGGGATAAAAGGCTTGGTTTAAAAATAGGCACGTGGTTTGCTTATTTGGGGGGGAAATCAGAGGGGGAAGCGTCACGGGCGGTTTTTTCCCGGGGCCCGTGTTTTGGGCCCCCCGCTGTTCCAATCCTTAAAAAAGCTAGTGAGGGCAAAAAGAGCGACATGGGAAAATTAGCCGTTTACAAACCAAAAAAAGGCCCGTCGAATTTTTTGACGGGACATTAAGCCTCCAGGGAAAATTTTAATAGATGATGCAGTGGTTTGGGAAAATGGCAGATTCAGTTTAATATAGACAAAAAAGCAAATTTTATAGTTTGGGAAAAGGGCAATAAACCCTGCCACACTTTAAAAGAAATAATTAGACTTAATATTACGGATTGCGAAAAAGAATTTTGGAAATTCTGGTTTAAGAATTGAAACCCCGACAACTGGGCATAAGTGTTCGCAATAAAGCTAATAGAAAACCTTGGCTTCATATCAAGAAGCAAAAAATAATTTGGGTCCTAAAGGGTTTTTCTTTAACTCTATCATCCTTGGTTAGGCCCTCATTTTGATTATGCTGCACAGTTTTGGTCCCGTTTTCGAATGGGGTATAAATTCTTGGGGAAAAAGTACCAAAAGGGGGTTTACAAAATTGTCCCATGTTTAAAAAACCTTTCCCCCCTGAGGGTAGATAAGGGCCCTGAAACTTTCAACCCCTCCGGGAAAAACGTTTTTAAATTTGGGGGGATATGATTGAGGTTTTATAAATGGAAAAAAAGGAAAAAAATTAAAGGGGGGGAAAAAAAAAAAAAAAAAAAAAAAAATTAAAAAAAAGGTGCTGAAAATATTTTTTGCCTAAACAGGACTCCCCAGCAATGGTTTCAAATTGGGAAAAATTCAGATTTAGGAAGGATTTAAAGGGAAAATAATGGTTTGGTAATAGAGTTTTGGATGGTGGAAAAAAACCCCCCAAGTTTCAGTTTTAGAGGCCAGAACATTGTGAGTTTTAAAAATAGGTTTTGGGGGAAATTTAAAGAGTGGATTGGGGGGGTGGGTGGTGAGTTGGACCCGTAGCTTGTGCCACCAGGTCGGTTGTCGTGTTCCCCCTTAAATCAATGTGACCTGACCTGACTAGGTTGGGTTTCCCTTGGTTAAGCCGGTAGGAGCGGGCCTTCCTCGCATGGGCCGTAGGTCTTCTTTTCAGTGTTTCCTTCGTTCTTTTGTTTTTTATAAGTGTTCATTTCAAACTACGGATTTAGTTTACAATTTTAAAAGAAGTTTTTTTATTGGGGGAGCCTTTGGTTTTTTTTAGCAATCTGGTCTATGAGAAATGGGGCACGAAAAGCATTCACTTAGAAAAACCCCCTATTGGGAAAACGTTTCGGTCTTTAGAACCTTTGGGCCCTTCAAAATCACTTTAAAACACACAGGAGTAGGGTTGATGACTGTAAGTACACGGCAGGGTGCTGGTAGTAGTAGTTGTAGTACTGCTGATATTTAATAGTAACTGAAAGTATTGAAAGAAGTGGAAATCCCTGAGTGAGGTGGAAGGTCTACCGTCAGGGGGGTTAAATCGGTGGTGGGCGCCCGGAAAAGGGCTACCTCAGGGTGTAGTCGGTGAGTGGCGCATGGAAGGTTTTTCCCTTTAAGGTTTTAGTCGGTGTGGTGGGCTGGGAAAGGGCTAAACCCTCAGGGGTGGTGTCCCGGTTTAGTGACGCTGGAAGGTCACCGCAGGGTGGTTGTCGGTTTAAATGAAAGCTGGGGAAAGGGCTACCGTCAAAAGGTGGGTAGTCCGGGGGTGACGCTGGGGGTTACCCTCAGGGGTGGGATCGGTGAAAGGGGCCCCTGGGGGTTTTACCCTTCCGAGGGGTAAATCCCGGGAGTGACGCCTTTTGGGAAAGGGTTTTTCCTCAGGGGGTGGGAGTCGGTGAGTGACGCTGGAAAGGTTTTACCGTTTAGAGGTTTGGAGCGGTGAGTTTCCCCTGGATGGGCTACCGCAGGGGTGGTAGTCGGTGGTGAACCCCGGGGGGTCTACCGTCGGGGGGGTAGTCGGGGGATGAAGCTGGAAGGTTTACCCTCAGGGTTTGGGAGTCGGTGAGGTGAGGCCTGGAAGGTCTTCCGTCAGAGGTGGTTAAATGGTGGTGCGGGAAGGTCTACCGTCAGAGGTGGTAGTCGGGGGTGGGCGCTTGGGAAAGGCTTCCGTAAGGGGTGGTTTTGTCGGGGGAGTGACGCTGGAAGGTTTTTCCTCAAGGGGGGTAAATCGGTTTAGTGACGCTGGGAAAAGGGTTTCCCCTCCCGAGGTGGGGGAGTCGGTGATGCGTTTGGAAAATTTTACCCCCGGGTGGTAGTCCCGGGGAGTGACGCTGGGAAAGGATACCGTCAGAGGTGGGGGATCGGGGATGACGCTGGAAGGTTTTAAACCCTCAAGGTTGGTTGTCGGTGGGCCCCAGGGAAAGGGCCTTTCCGTTTGAGGGGGGGTAGCGGTCGTGACGAGGGAAAGGGCTACCGTCCCGAGGTGGTTTGTCGGGATGGGCGCTGGAAGGTTTCCGAAAAGGGGGTAAATCGGGGAGTGACGCTGGAAGTCTTACCCTCAAAAGGGGGGTATGCGGTTGGGGACGCTGGGAAAGGGCCCCACCGTCAGGGGGGGGTTTCGGGGAGTGACGCTGGAAGGGCTACCCTTGGGGGGGGGGTTGTCGGTGGTGGCCCCGGAAGGGCCCACCGGGCAACCCAAACCCCCTTTGCAAGGCTTCTTAAGTTTTCGTCTTTTCTTCCCTTCGTGGGCCTTTTTTTTACCAAAAAAAAACAATTCCAAATTTGCTCTAAATTTTTTAAAAAAATTAAAGTTTGGGTTTCATACCCATTTAAAAATAGGTTTTCCTCCCAAGAAATTTTTTTACGTTAGCTTTGGGTTTGGGCGTATTTCCCTTTTTTAAAATTGGGACCTGTTTTTCGTCACCCCAAGTCATAATTTTACTATTTTTTGGGATGCTTTTGCATCGGTTATTCTGAGGGTTAAATTTTTGGGGTGAAACTTGGAACCTGTGGGGGGGTTTTGGTATTGGGTTTCCGGCCCCAAAATTTTTTGGGGCCCCGGGGGGGCGGCCCCTTGGAATTTTAAAATTTTTTAAAATTTATTTTTATATATATAAATTTTTTTATTTTTTAATTTTTTATTCATTTGGGCAGGTAGTGTGGGGCCCATACATGTCTTTTTCCTTTGGGTGATTTCCTATCTCCAATACACCAGGGGGGAAAGGGGGGGCAGCTGCCAGCTTCAGGAATCCCAAAAGTCTAGAAAATTGGAGAATTGCCCATCTTATTGTTTGTTCCCATAGCAGAAGACCTTGGCTCATGGGAAAAAGAGTGCATTACCCTTTAAATTTCCCTTTGAGGTCGACAGGCCCTCTCCGAAATTCGTTCTCAGGTGTGCCAAAAATTTAAAAAAAAAATTATTTTCTCTTATAAAAGATAGAGAATTTTTTCCCGATCTTTAAAGACAAAAAGTTTGAAATTATCTCTCGCAAAGTTAGCGGTCTCGGCGATTTTACGCATCGCGATTTGCCCACTTTGAGCCCCATTTTCGGCCAATTCACTGAATAGTCGAAAAAAACATGATATTTCGCTAGAACTCATTTTTTCTATCGAATGGTTTGCAAGAAAACCCATTTAGGGAAATTTCATATCCAGTACAGTGGTCAGAATTTAGCAATTTGCCAATTCACACAAATTTCAAAGATGCCAATTTTCCGAATAGGTCCAGAATAACAAGAAGACTTCCTGCACAAAAATTACATTTCCCTAGTCATTAGTCACGTCCTCGGCCCCTCTTATATCTTTTGCTTTCCACTTTGAATTTTTTTCTCACAAAAATAAAAGATTTACTGTTATGAGACTACTGAAATTAGGTAAAAAATGGTTTTTAATATATTGGCGCACTTGGAAGAATATTGACTCACAGTTGACGTTTTTGGGCACGCTTGGCACGATTTGTTACTTTTGAAGTTTGTTAAAAATCGAACTTTTCTGTACTTTGAGCTAAATTTTTCAAGGCACCTTTCATTGAAAAACCAGTAAAAATCCATCTCAATTTCTTTTAATATGTCTTCCATTCTATAAAATGAGACCAAGAAAACTAGAATACAACAATAAAATACCATACGAAAATACACTGCAAATTCGTGATTTATTCCAAAAAAATGGTCAAAGTTTTTTTTCTCATTATGCACTGTTTTGCGTACTAGTACGTCAAAAAACCCTCACGCGTAAGACGTACTAGAGCTGGGGGAAAAAGGACTCATCAGGGTAACTAGGGATCCAGGGCAGCTAGTTTTCTTTTCCCCACGGCTCAGTGCGGCTGTTCAAAGGGGGTATGCCTGCTGTATTTTGGGCACACGCCCCAGCCTGAAGAGCTGGATGAGATTTTCGCCTTATATCGGGTGTAAAACACGTAACAATATGTACCTTATATGCCACCTTTATATCAAAAAACTTATCTTTTAAAATCTTCTGTATCATATTATGTAATTATATATATATATATATATAAATTATATATATTTATATATTATATATATATTTTATATATATATATATATATATATATATAATATATATATATAATGTGTGTGTGTGTACTGTATATATTAGTTACGGGGAAATCTTTAAATAAAGTACTATAAGCCACAAAAATTCAAATTTTACAGTCTCGCCATGATATTAGTGGCGAGTCTCAGTCACACTTCCCTCTCCACTTTGATGTTTAATACTTGTAAAATTACTGCCTCTTCTTAGTGTTTGAAGAAACCTTAAATTTCCAAATTTCCTCAGTTCTTCTTGCTCAGGATTTCAGCAATTTTCTCTCTCGTCTTTCCTCAGTTATTGCCCTAACCTGATTCTTGAATTGTTTGCTTCTTCATTCTTGCTTCTTCATTCTTGCTTCTTCATTCTTGCTTCTTCATTCTTGCTTCTTCATTCTTGCTTCTTCATTCTTGCTTCTTCACGGGACGTCGTCACCATATTGAACTTTCTCAATGTTTTGAAATCTTTACGAAATTTCTTATTTCCCAGTGGACTTTTTATTTAAAGAAGTAATTTTTTGGGTTTTTTTTTTAGATATTTTTATTATTAATTATTATTATTACTATTATTATTATTATTATTATTATTACTTTTTTATTGTTGTTTTTGTTTTCAACAAAAGTATTACTAAAAATTTGTACAAATTCAATTCCAAACCCATCGTTGTCCGTTTTATTTTCTGGCAAGAAGGGAGAGGTAATGAAGAATTCACTGCTGCTGTCTTCTCACGTTACCTTAATTAAAAATTATTTTTTGTCTTCCAGGTGTGGAGGTTACTTCAACATTAATTAGGAGACAATAAGATCACAGAAACAGATGTTTATCACAAAAAAGGGCAGAAAAACTATTGTGAAAAATATTGAAACTTTGGAGCGATTTCATGTTTTCTCACATTATCAAGGAACTATATAGTTCATTGATAATGTGGAAATCACGGGAAAATGCTTCAAAAATTCACTGTTTTTTCACAGTGGTTGTTCTACATATTGATTACGACACTTGTTTGTTCGATAAGCATCTTGGGCCAACACTTCGTATTGGCGTGGAGGTATTGGAGGACGCGGCAGAATGGGGGACACTTTTTCCGTCAGTAGAATACCCTATCCGTGTCTCTCTCGCGTCGATGTCCGTATGGGATGTCTGAGTCTGTATCTTGTGTCGGAGAACTTTCACCAACACGTTACTGTGTTGAGGATATGTATTTTGATATTAATTTGGGTAAGTACTGGGCAAGTAGATGAGAGGGATACATATGCAGCACCTGGTCATCCTACTGCCAAGTGTTACAAATGTGTCTTTCCAGCATCAAAGGACTCTCCCCAGCATCATAGGACCCTCTTCCCAGAATCATGGGACTCTCCCCAGCAATATAGCACTCTTCCCTTTAAACATGGGACTCTCCCAGCATCATGAGACTCTTCTTAGCATCATGGGATCTTCCCCAGTTCATGAGACTCTCCCCAGCATCATAGCACTCTCCCTAGTTTTCACGGGAATCTCCCCAGCATCATGGCACTCTCCCCAGCTTCATGACACTCTCTCCCCAGGATTTATGGGACTCTTCCCCAGCATCATGGGTGTCTTCCCGATAGTGGCACTCTCCCCGCATCATGACTCTCCCAGCATCATTAGGCTCTCCCCAGCATCATAGGACTCTCCCCAGCATCATGGACTCTCCCCAGCATCATGGGCTATCCTCAGCATTATGAGGCTCTCCCCAGCATCACGAGACTCCCCCAGCAACATGAGACTCCCCAGCATCATGAGACTCTCCCCAGCATCATGAGAGTCTCCCTAGCATCACGAGACTCCCCCCAGCATCATGGGACTCTCCCCAGCATCATGAGGGCTCTCCCCAGCATCATGAGACTCTCCCTAGCATCATGAGACTCCCCCCAGCATCACGAGACTCTCCCCAGCATCGTGGGACTCTCCCCCACATCATGGGACTTCCCCTAGCATCATGGGACTCTCCCCAGCATCATGGGACTCTCCCCCAGCATCATGGGATCTCCCTAGCATCACGAGACTTTCCCCCCCGCATCAGGATCTCCCTAGCATCATGGGACTCTCCCCCAGCATTTATGGGACTCTCCCCCGCATCATGGGACTCCCCCCCCAGCATCATGGGACTCTCCCCCCGCATCACAAGACTCCCTCTTCTAATGGTTTTAAAGAATCATTGATAAATAAGGAGAGTCGCCCAGTGCAGTGTCAACACAGCAACCTGTAAAAACATTTATGTAAATTTCAAGACATTAAAGGAAACGTTTCGCCACGAGTAGCTGAAGAAACCAAATCGTGGCGAAACGCTTCCTTTAATATAGTGCAGAACTGTACATCTCTTTTTCCATGTCTTGTCGGTATCACCAGACCATTTCTCAAAAAATAAAAATCCTGCAACTTACGTCGTTCCTTCAGTGTAGCAGGATAATTGCGGTTTTATTCGTAATCCTGTATTTCTCTGGATTTCCTGGTATCCTGGAGCAAACTATACCTGTGAACTCACTAACTGATGCACCCGATTACAGCAAACATGTGAGTTGCTGGAAGCAAAATGCGTGAATGTTCAGCAGTCCCCCTAGAATAATGGATCCCTTGTATCGCTAGTTATACTTCAAGTTATTCTGGGTAGCGCAGCATGACCCTTGTCGGTTTTTGAGCTTTATGAGGAGTATTGCCTGGATGCATTTGCTAGGGTAACTTATGGCGATAGTTCGGTCCGTTCTGGAGCACTGCCCAAAGGGAAATACCGAAACATCGAACGAAAGGTTTCCCCACGTCTCTGCGAGTGTTTGTTAAATTAATATGTTAAGTAATATGTTAAGTAAAAGGGGCACAGGTGCAACGTTTCGCTCTCCAGGTGTTTTGTCAGACTGTTTCATCTTAACAGAGCCGAAACAATTTGTCAAAATTAGTTGCACTCTGTCCTTTAAGCTAACAGAACAGTGAGCACAAGATGAGTACGAAATTTAGATAATTTCTAAAATATGTGAAAAAAGTTTAGGATACAGGTTGAAAATGGCTGCCAGAGCCTCAAGGCCGACCAAATGATGAGAAAAACCAGACCCTTTACAAGTTACGGTATTGTGTGTTTTTGTTCTATAGAAGAAGCTTTCCTTAGACGCAAAGTGTCGTTAACGTTCCCTCTGTAATTGTGTCTTCTTTTCATTAAGTCCAACGTTTTCAACGTTTTGGGCAGAATATGCATCAATATACCGCAAATGGAAAGTAGGGGCGCCGTTAGTACACTAAGAGAAAACATAATAAGTGTCGGGGAGCCAAGACTGTTCAACAGTCCCACCAGCATAGGGGAATTACCAATAGGCCCTGGCGCCTGAAAGAGGGAACTAGAAAGATACCTGAAGCCAGTACCCGGGCCAGTCGGCTGTGGTTCGTACGTTGGATTTTCGTGCGGCCAGCAGTAACAGCCTGGTTGTCAGGCCCACATCTACCGGGAGGCTTGGTCAAAGACTGAACGCGGGGGCGTTGACCCCAGAAAAACCCTCCCTCCAGACAGACCCCATGTAGTAGCCGAGTCAAAAACTAACTAAAGGGGGGTTGGTGGCCTGGTGGTTAACGCTCTGGCTTCACACGGTGAGGGCCTGGGTTCGATTCCCCGCCAGTAGTAGAAACATTGGACGTGTTTCTTTCCACCCGCTGTCTATGTTTTCCCCCTCAGTAAATGGGTACCTGGGTGTTAGTCGACTGATGTGGGTCGCATCCTGGGACACTAACTAAGGAGGGGTGGTCATAGACCGGGCCGCGGGGGGGTTGACCCCCGGAACTCTCTCCAGATAAACTTCTCCAAGATCTCTCCCGAAGCCACAAAGTAAGATAAACCATATCAAAAGGTAGAGTCCGTTTCTCGTCCTCGGCTTTTTAAGGA
>NW_026505229.1:0-17080 GCF_026875155.1 Cherax quadricarinatus
TCAAATTATTTTAAATACACGCTCTCCGAGCCACCCCTTACCACCTGCTAAACTCACGTATTTCCCCCCAAAACCACCTTCTCGCGTCCCCCAAACATTTTTGGAAAATAAACTTAACAGAATTTCTTTTAATTACAGTTAGGTATTTACAGTCCCCCAAATGCAATTTCAATTAAAAAAATTATTCTTTACAACTATAATATTTACTTTTATGGCACACTTCTCCACTTATGTACTTAGATGTTGCAAAACCCCTGCATGACACCCCCACCCCCAGACCATAGGTCTCATCTGCTAGCGGGGTCCTACGGACACCGCTAGGCAAAAAAAAAAAAAAAGAAAATAAGCCCCACATTAAGGTCTGAGGCAATGGGCAAATGATAACTGGGGAATGACCACCATACAATCACGGTCTTTTGGTACTACAAATATGCAATATTAACAAACTGAAACTCGCGACATAAAAGGGATCAAGTTCTATGCCCAACGAGCTCACAGTCACACTCTTAGACAGCTGTTTTAGGAAAAGGCACCATTACAAACACAGCGCTGGCCAGGCGCTGGCGTTGATGCATTTTACCTAAATTAATCAAGCAAAACTTATAAACGAGAAAGTAAACTTTGTACAAAAGTGCCCCTAACGAATGCCGTTTTATGAAGTAAACACCAGAGTTCAGTATGTTGCAAGGCAGACCAAACTGTAGGTGCCACCAAAAAAAACTTTTAACAGTAAGTACATTTTCCAGGAGTTAAAAGGGAAAAGAAAGAGATGTTACATGTTAATTCTACTGAGAAAACCCAAAATCACAATTACCACTCCAATCTCACAGCCATCTTTAGTAAACAAAACTGGTTCCCCATGACACACCTCTGCGAGAATCAGGAGAGCACAGGAGAGGGGAAAATATCAGGCTCCCAAAAACAACGGGTGGATAGGCACATAAATCTTGTTGGTGGGACTGCGGCCGTAAAACCCTGGAGTCATCACTGAAGACCCCCAAAAGGTGGACCTCCCAGGCCGACACCTACATGTCATTCCAAGGACCCTGGAGTCACCCCAGTGGTGATCCAAAAAGGAAAAAAATGAAAAAGAGTCCTGGAGAACCAAAACACCTCGGATCAAAAGACATGACCCAAAAAGTGGAGGGCATCACCGCCAGCCCCACATTCACTAAAACGTTAGGTCCAACAGTCCCTATACCAACATAAAACAGAGGCGAGGCATTCCAGCCAACACCTAAAAAACGTAGCATACCTTACCTAGGCATGGCCTTTGATGTGACTACCCCCCTAAATACACACACACTAGGGAATCCTGATACCTCCAGCTCCAGCTCAACCTGCCCTTCTCCTTTGGGTGGTCCAGGGTTCCATCTACTCGTCTACCGCAAATCACTGCAAAATAAGAATAGATAAGTGATCTATACACTACGTTGTGCACTTTAAACGCGAGACAAGGCATCAGCAACCACATTCTCCGCTCCCTTCACATAATGAATCACAAGATTAAGAGGTTGCAGAAACAAGGCCCACCTCGTAAGTCTCTGATTGTGGTTCCTCATTAAGTGAAGGAAACGTAAGGGATTATGGTCACTATACACAGTTATAGGGTGAACTGATGATGATATATACACCTCAAAATGTTGCACTGCCAACACTAAAGCAAGAGCCTCCTTTTCTATGGTGGCATAGTGCTGCTGGTGTTTCTTCAGTTTTGCCGAAAAGTAGCTGACTGGCAACAATTGTCCCTCTACTTCTTGCAGTAGTACAGCCCCAACACCAGTATCACTGGCATCTACTTGTAGAGAAAATGGCAATGTGAAATTAGGACTAGCCAGCACAGGAGCACTTGTAAGCAAAGCTTTTACATGTTCAAATGCCCTCTGACACTTCATATCCCACACAAATGTACACTTGGGGCTAGTCAGGTCAGTGAGTGGAGAGATCACCTTTGACAAATCTGGACAGAACTTTCTATAAAATGTTACCATGCCCACAAAACGCATAACCTTCTTCCGGGTCTTTGGTACAGGATAATTGTCTATAGCCTTGATGGTCCATGTGGCTACGTACTGAACCTTGATGGTCCGTGTGGCTACGTACTGAACCTTGATGGTCCGTGTGGCTACGTACTGAACCTTGATGGTTCGTGTAGCTGCGCACTGAACCTTGATGGTCCGTGTGGCTACGTACTGAACCTTATAGTACGTGTAGCTACGCACTGAACCTTGATGGTCCGTGTGGCTACGTATTGAACCTTGATGGTCCGTGTGGCTACGAATTGAATCTTGATGGTCCGTGTAGCTATGCACTGAACCTTGATGATCCGTGTGGCTACGTATTGAACCTTGATGGTCCGTGTGGCTACGTATTGAACCTTGAAGGTCCGTGTAGCTATGCACTGAACCTTGATGGTCCGTGTAGCTATGCACTGAACCTTGATGGTCAGTGTGGTCACGTGTCGACGTGGGTTCGTGGAGATATAAAGGTTGGAGTTAAACACACTTGTTGGATGGTATCACATATATTCGCAGTGTGTGGAAGAGGGGGCGCAACCTGCCGTGTGTTGCCTGGCGTAGGTCTATGCGAGAACTGATAGGGCTACAGCGATTCTCACGTACACATGCGCATCACGTGACGTCACACATGCTAGTCGCTGAGCCTACTGACTAGGGAGCCTAAATATATATGTATGGATGATACGATCTACGATACACTACAAAAGTACGTATAAGGGAATTCAGTAGCTATGCTGACATGTGTATCGAACCTTGATGGTCCGTGTGGCTACGTACTGAACCTTGATGGTCCGTGTGGCTACGTATTGAACCTTGATGGTCCGTGTGGCTACGTACTGAACCTTGATGGTCCGTGTGGCTGCGCACTGAACCTTGATGGTCCGTGTGGCTACGCACTGAACGTTCAAATGTCTGTCACAATACACTCTCAGCTGTAGTTCACTCTTACTCCTACAATAACAATATTATTGTGTATTTTTTAAGGCGTCTAAAACTGTAGTTTATTACAAACTCACCTGTGTAAGTCACCTGTACTTCACCTTACACCTTCACCTTAACATCACCTCACATATTAACATGTAGTTCACCTCACATATTAATATGTAGCTCACCTTACACCTTCACCTCAACATCACCTCATATATTAAGATGCAGTTCACCTTACACCTTCACCTCAGCATCACCTCACATATTAACATGTAGTTCACCTTACACCTTCACCTCAGCATCACCTCACATATTAACATGTAGTTCACCTTACACCTTCACCTCAGCATCACCTCACATATTAACATGTAGTTCACCTTACACCTTCACCTCAGCATCACCTCACATATTAACATGTAGTTCACCTTACACCTTCACCTCAACATCACCTCACATATTAACATGTAGTTCACCTTACACCTTCACCTCAACATCACCTCACATATTAACATGTAGTTCATCTTACACCTTCACCTCAACATCACCTCACATTTAACATGTAGTTCACCTTACACCTTCACCTCAACATCACCTCAATATTAACATGTAGTTCACCTTACACCTTCACCTCAACATCACCTCACAATATTAACATGTAGTTCATCTTACACCTTCACTCAACATCATCTCACATATTAACATGTAGTTCATCTTACACCTTCACCTCAACATCACCTCACATATTAACATGTAGTTCATCTTACACCTTCACCTCAACATCACCTCACATATTAAATGTAGTTCATCTTACACCTTCACCTCAACATCACCTCACATATTAACATGTAGTTCACCTTACACCTTCACCTCAACATCAACCTCACATATTAACATGTAGTTCATCTTACACCTTCACCTCAACATCACCTCACATATTAACATGTAGTTCATCTTACACCTTCACCTCAACATCACCTCACATATTAACATGTAGTTCATCTTACACCTTCACCTCAACATCACCTCACATATTAACATGTAGTTCATCTTACACCTTCACCTCAACATCACCTCACATATTAACATGTAGTTCATCTTACACCTTCACCTCAACATCACCTCACATATTAACATGTAGTTCACCTGACACCTTCACTTCATCTTAACAAGTAAAATATTTCCAATAGATTTAGTGATTTAATTAAAGGGCACATGTTGCTAGTCGTGGTGGGTGTGGTGCTGGTGCTGGTGGTGATGATGGTGGTGGTAGTAGTAGTTGTAGTAGTAGTAGTAGTAGTAGTAGTAGTAGTAGTAGTAGTAGTAGTAATATTGTATTTCTTTTATATTTCCTCTGTTATGATTTACATTCATTTTATAATACAAATCTGTTTTTAATATCTTCGTAATTTGAACATTCGTATTTATGTTAATTGTAAAATATATATGAAAAACCTCGAAGTTGGTGAAGGGCTCGCGTTCCGAGGAGTTAGAGGTAATGTCCCTTTCCTCGGATCAAGCCTAATTGTCTCCAATTAACTGCTGTGTGAGTAACCTTCCAGGTTCACAACTTCAGGGAAGAGAGAGGTGAAGGTTTATAAACCAAAAGAGGAGGCAGTTAGGGTAAGATATAAACAGCTATTGGAGGATAGATGGGCTAATGAGAGCATAGGCAATGGGGTCGAAGAGGTATGGGGTAGGTTTAAAAATGTAGTGTTAGAGTGTTCAGCAGAAGTTTGTAGTTACAGGAAAGTTTGTAGTTACAGGGAAGAGGAGCGATTGGTGGAATGATGATGTAAAGAGAGAAGTAAGGGAGAAAAAGTTAGCATATGAGAAGTTTTTACAAAGTAGAAAGTGATGCAAGGAGGGAAGAGTATACAGAGAAAAAGAGAGAGGTTAAGAGAGTGGTGAAGCAATGTAAAAAGAGAGCTAATGAGAGAGTGGGGGATATTATCAACAAATTTTGTTTGTAAATAAGAAAAAGTTTTGGAGTGAGATTAGCAAGTTAAGGAAGCCTAGAGAACAAATGGATTTGTCAGTTAAAACAGGAGAGGAGAGTTATTAAATGGAGAGTTAGAGGTATTGGGAAGATGGAGGGAATATTTTGAGGAATTGTTAAATGTTGATGAAGATAGGGAAGCTGTGATTTCGTGTATAGTGCAAGGAGGAATAACATCTTGTAGGAGTGAGGAAGAGCCAGTTGTGAGTGTGGGGGAAGTTCGTGAAGCAGTAGGTAAAATGAAAGGGGGTAAGGCAGCGGGATTGATGGGATAAAGATAGAAATGTTAAAAGCAGGTGGGGATATAGTTTTGGAGTGGTTGGTGCAATTATTTAATAAATGTATGGAAGAGAGTAAGGTACCTAGGGATTGGCAGAGAGCATGCATAGTTCCTTTGTATAAAGGCAAAGGGGACAAAAGAGAGTGCAAAAATTATAGGGGGATAAGTCTGTTCAGTATACCTGGTAAAGTGTATGGTAGAGTTATTATTGAAAGAATTAAGAGTAAGAAGGAGAATAGGATAGCAGATGAACAAGGAGGCTTTAGGAAAGGTAGGGGGTGTGTGGACCAGGTGTTTATAGTGAACATATAATGTGAACAATATTTAGATAAGGCTAAAGAGGTTTTTGTGGCATTTATGGATTTGGAAAAGGCGTATGACAGGGTGGATATGGGGGCAATGTGGCAGATGTTGCAGGTGTATGGTGTAGGAGGTAGGTTATTGAAAGCAGTGAAGAGTTTTTACGAGGATTGTGAGGCTCAAGTTAGAGTATGTAGGAAAGAGGGAAATTATTTCCCAGTAAAAGTAGGCCTTAGACAAGGATGTGTGATGTCACCGTGGTTGTTTAATATATTTATAGATGGGGTTGTAAGAGAAGTAAATGCGAGGGTCTTGGCAAGAGGCGTGGAGTTAAAAGATAAAGAATCACACATAAAGTGGGAGTTGTCACAGTTGCTCTTTGCTGATGACACTGTGCTCTTGGGATATTCTGAAGAGAAGTTGCAGAGGTAGGTGGACGAATTTGGTAGGGCATTCAAAAGAAGAAAATTAAAAGTGAATACAGGCAAAGAGTAAGGTTATGAGGATAACAAAAAGATTTAGGTGATGAAAGATTGGATATCAGATTGGAGGGAGGAGAGCATGGCGGAGGTGAATGTATTCAGTATTTGGGAGTGGACGTGTCAGCGGATGGGTCTATGAAAGATGAGGTGAATCATTAGAATTGATGAGGGGAAAAGGGTGAGCGGTTGCACTTAGGAGTCTGTGGAGACAAGAAACTTTGTCCTTGGAGGCAAAGAGGGGATGTATGAGAGTATAGTTTTACCAACACTCTTATATGGGTGTGAAGCATGGGTGATGAATGTTGCAGCGAGGAGAAGGCTGGAGGCAGTGGAAATGTCATGTTGGGGTCAATGTGTGGTGTGAATTATGCGAGAATTGTATTTTGGAAGTTAGGAGAGGTGGGGGGTTACCAAACTGTTGCCCAGGGGTGAGGAAGGGGGTTGTTGGGTGGTTCGGACAGTAGGTGAATGGATAAAAACAAAAATTTTTCAAGGTGTATCAGTCTGTAGTGGAAGGAACGGGGGGGGGTCGGCCTACAAAAGTTGGGGGGGGGAGGGGGTAAAGGGGTTTTGTGTGCGAGGGGTTGGATTTCCCAGCGGGGCATGCATGGCGTGTTGATAGGATGAATGGAGACAAATGGTTTTTAATACTTGACGGCTTTTGGGTTTGTGAGCAAAGTAACATTTATGAGGGTTTCAGGGAAACCCGGCAGGCCGAACTTGAGCCTGGGAGGGAAGTACAGTGCCGGGTTCAGATATTTTGCTGATCCCTGTTTCCCAGTTTTAATAAAAGCTAGCTATTAGTATCTCCCGGCTTTAGAACAGATCCCTCGTGGCCTTGGCTTTGTGTGATCTGGGATAAAATGGGCAGTGATCCCCCCGCCCCGTTCCCGGCGGCAGACTACAAGGCGTAAACAGGTTGGCACGGGCCCCATCCTATCTCGTCTACAATAATTTAATCCTAAAATGTGTCTATTTTAAACCCTCTACTCCTTTTCAAACCCCTTAGACAAATGGTGACAGCGGGACCCTTAAATTTCGACGATTACAGCGTTTTTGGGAGTTTAAATTTGTCGCCAGAAAGCGGCCATTTCGGTTCCCAGGGGGCCTCCCGATCCCAAATTTTCCCCCCAGCCAGCTCCCTCAAGCCAGCTACCTCCAGCTTTACTTATTCATGGTCGTCTCTTTGTATTTTTTTTTTTCCCTGCTTTTTTGCATTACCCCGGGGGGTTTTACCCGAGTTTGAAAAATAACCCGCTTCCAGTCTGTGTGGGGGAGTCAGAACACCCGAGTCCGTCCCTACCTACCCCATCCAATTATTTTCCCCTGCCAAGCCGCTTCCCCCCGTGTGTCATCGTTGTGGTTATCAACTATTCTGTGTGAAGGGTTAAGATAAGCCAGCTAGCTACTAACCCAGGTGTTTTACCCCAGTACCGAGAAAGCCAATGGAGCCTTCATCGCTTGTGTTCAAGTTAAAAAGCATTCTGAGTGCCCCCTTGTCCCCTTTGTGGTGTTGTGTATTCGTGGGTTTCTTCTAGCCAGCGGTTTGAATTATCTTGCGGAGGGGGGGTTTTTCAGTGGGGGCTTCCGTTCAACCATAAGCCGCCATCAGATCACGGTTCGCCCCTTCCCGGTCTCAGCCCTCGCAGCCATTCCACAAACCCAATACGTCGGCCAACAACTCACCTACCTCTCAGTTTTTTGGGTTTGCACTAAGGGTTGTACACCATATTTTAAGGCCACATAGGGGGTCAAAGGCTGAGGGGGGGCGCCATCTTTAAAAGCCCTGTGGTTGTCTCTGCCATTTAAGCGAATTTAACATCTGTGCGGGACGCAGCAAACGATATAAACAACCATCAATCCATTTTTTTTTCAGTTTTTTCAGCTATAATATTTTTTTTTAGAGATTTTTGCGATGTTGAGACATTTCTTTTGTGTCCCAGTAAATTTTTTTTTGTGAATTAGTGCTTTTGATCAGACCATGTTTTTCATGTCTGTTTTGATTCTTTTCTTTTAATTCCTTAATTCAGTGTTAATTTTCGTGCATTTTTTATACTTTTGTTTTGGGTTTATCTTTTTTTTACTTGAAGTAAGTATGGGTGTTTTTCCTTTGTTGTTGGTGCAAATATGAGAATATGATTGTGTTTAAACTTCAAATTCAGGTTTTTTCATTTATTTTCCTCATATTCGCATAAAAATAGTGTTGTCTGTTATTTTTTTTTTCCCAGCATTTGTGTAATTTTTTTTTTGTTCCGTGGTTGAACTTTTTGTGTTCATTTCCTTTTTTTTCAGCCGTGTTTTTTGTTTATTTACAGACAATAGTCCCATTTTTTAAGCCCCAGCAAAATCATTTTTAAAAAATTTTTCACAATCAATTTTCTTTGCAAGAAAATTCTAGATGTTTTTAGTTGATGTGTTGTGTCCTGCACTCTGTAAGTTTTTGTATTCCTTTTTGTTTTTGGGTTTTTTTGAAAACCTATTATTTTTTTTTGTTTTTTGAACAAATTCACTCTTAGTGCAATTTTTAAGTTTCCCCTTTTTAAAGAAATTGTTTTTTTGGTGTTGTTTAAGGCGTTAAGATTTAAATTTGCCCCCATCCTTTTTATTTTTTTTTCTTGTGTTTAAAATTTTTTATTATGCACATTAAATCTTTTGCAAAAATTCTTGTGCAATTTGTGTTGCTATAAAGTTTTTCTTGCAAAAAATTTTAGCAGTGTTGTCATCCCGTTTATTACAGTGCGTTTCTTATGCTTGTTCTGCCCCTAGTATTTTATTCTGTCTGCATTTTATTTTTTTTTAATTTAGTGAATTGTGTGTTTTTTTTTTTTTTTTGCACAAGTTTTTTTGAGTCCCCTTTTTTTATTTTATTGTGTATTTTCTTGTTGCATTGAAAGTAAGACAATCACTGGCCATTTATTCAATTTAAAAATAAAAGTTGGCATATTTTAATTTTAGCAAAACAATTTCTTGATTTTCGTGTTTGTTAAATTGCATATTTTCTTGGTGAGTTCTTTGTTACTGTAACTTGTCAATTTTTAATTACTTTGCAGAATATTAAGCATTTTTTTCCATTAAGTTTCTGTGCATTCCTCCCTTTTTTTTTGACTTTGCCCTTCAGTATTTTCCTGAAAGATGCCCAGCATTTTTAACGTTCACTTGTGTATCATCATCAAAGTCAATAGAATCGTCCAAAAGTACCAAAAATTCCCTTACTGACGAAAGACAAACTAGCCCCTTTAGCAATGTGTTTGTTCTCAAAGTTGTATTTGATTTGTTAAAGTGTGCTAAATGGAATTCAGATTAATTCCTTGATCCACGAATTTCTTATTAACGTGCCCGGGGGTCAGGATAGTAATTTTTGTCACTCCCCTCTGTGTTCCCCTTACCTTAACTTGCAGGTGTGGTCCCTTGCCTCAAGTGTCCGGGGGGACCAGATGCCTTTAGTGACAGCCATCCCCGCAATGATGCTTTCGAGTAGAGTTTCTCCCAAAAGGGGTGCTTTTCAGAAAAACGATTACTTGCAACTAGTAATGCCCTCTCTTTTTGTGAATGTGCTGCAGAAAAAACGTCTTGTTCAGCAAGTGTTCTCACTGAGTGTCTGTTGTTGGTTCCTTGTGTTCAGATGGTGACCCATCCTAGTTGACGTAATCAGTGCATTTTAAGAATTATTTCCGAGTAACTTTTACATGTTAAGTTGTAAGTGTGTTTCTTTATGCTGATACCTGTGTCACGTGTGCGACCCGTTTTAATTGCATTGTTCACGTGGTTTATTTCTTTTCTTGTCTTGCAGTTGGTAGAGATTCATTTCCCTTTTATATTTCGTGTTTTTAGCGTAATTTTTTTTAACCGGGGGGGTCATCCCTCCACCGAGTTTTTTCTTTCCTCCAGTAAGGAAGAATGTTACCTTTTCCGAACAAAAAGCCCATGGGAAAGGGAGCCCGATGGACCTTGACTATCCAAGCGTTCAATCCCACTTTTGAAATTTACCTGCAAGTCAAATGTAGTCGCAGATGCTTTATGCGACCGTTAGTGTAGTTCTGCAGATCCTCCTTATGTCGAGGAGTCAAAACTGCACAAAGATAACCCATGTGGTTGGTGTGATTTTGATTCCCCTTTTCCAGGAAGACCCCCTTTTTCTGTAAAGCCACCCGCACCCATTAGTGACTTTGTAATGAGCAGGGAAATTTCTGTATCGAAAAGCCGAGTTGGGTACTCCAAGCAGAAGAGTTTACCAGTTAGTAATTCCACAGTCACTAGTGAACGTAGCTCTACAGCTAGTTCATGATGCACCAGGGGTTGCACACCCTGGTATGGATCGTTCTGTGAAACAAGCCAGAATGAAATACTTTTGGGCCCCGTATGGCAACTGACATTTCCGAGTATGTTAAGAAATGTAGTGTCTGTATGCAGCATAAAGGAAATGTCAATGGTCCTAACCCAATCCAAGTGTACCCAACCACTAGCGAACCGTGGGAAAGAGTTGCCCCTTTATTTGTTAACTAATTTTAAATGTTCCCTCCAAGGCAACAAACATCTGTGTGTTATGGTAGACCATTTCACCAGATATTGTGAGCTAGTTCCTATTGCAGATAAGACTGCAGAGACAGTAGCTAGAGCGTTTAAAGAACGCATTATCTGCAGGCATACCACCCCAAAGTCCTTAGTAACAGATAATGGAGGTGAATTCTGTAATGAGATTCTTGAAAATTTGTGTACTTTATACAAGATCTCTAAATCCACCACAGTGCCTGCACTCTGAAGGAGGGGTGTTAATGTTGCAGTTTAAAAATTGTAGTGTAAAGCACCCTTCTGGCAAGACAGTGATGGAGTGAATGATGGTGAACGTTTTTCTTTTTCGGGCCACCCTGCCTTGGTGGGAATCGGCCAGTGTGATAATAATAAAAAAAATAATTAATAAACTTGAAGATTAACTATGGCAAGTTTAGTGAATCAAGAGTCAGTCAGGCTGATAGCTGAGTCAGCCAGGTTTATAGCTGAGTCAGCCAGGCTGATAGCTGAGTCAGTCAGGCTGATAGCTGAGTCAGCCCGACTGATAGCTGAGTCAGTCAGGCTGATAGCTGAGTCAGCCAGGCTGATAGCTGAGTCAGCCAGGCTGATAGCTGAGTCAGTCAGACTGATAGCTGAGTCAGCCAGGCTGATAGCTGAGTCAGTCAGGCTGATAGCTGAGCCAGCCAGGCTGATGGCTGAGTTAGTCAGGCTGATAGCTGAGTCAACCAGGCAGATTTGCTGAGTTAGCCAGGCTAATAGCTGAGTCAGCCAGGCCGATAGCTAAGTCAGCCAGGCAGATAGCTGATTCAGCCAGGCAGATAGCTGAGTCAACCAGGCAGATAGCTGGGTCAGCCAGGCAGACAGCTGAGTCAGCCAGGCAAACAGCTGAGTCAGCCAGGCAGATAGCTGAGTAAGCCATGCTGACAGCTGAGTCAGCCAGGTTGACAGCTGAGTCAGCCAGGCTGATAGCTGAGTCAGCCAGGTGATAACTGAGTCAGCCAGGCTGATAGCTGAGTCAACCAGGCAGACAGCTGGGTCAGCCAGGCAGACAGCTGAGTCAGCCAGGCAAACAGCTGAGTCAGCCAGGCAGATAGCTGAGTAAGCCATGCTGACAGCTGAGTCAGCCAGGTTGACAGCTGAGTCAGCCAGGCTGATAGCTGAGTCAGCCAGGCTGTATGCTGAGTCAGCCAGGCTGATAGCTGAGTCAACCAGGCTGATAGCTGAGTCAGCCAGGCTGATAGCTGAGTCAGCCAGGCTGATAGCTGAGTCAGCCAGGCTGATAGCTGAGTCAGCCAGGCTGATAGCTGAGCCAGCCAGGCTGATAGCTGAGTCAGCCAGGCTGATAGCTGAGTTAGTCAGGCTGATAGCTGAGTCAACCCGGCAGATAGTTGAATTAGTCAGGCTGATAACTGAGTCAACCAGGCAGATAACTGAGTTAGTCAGGCTGATAGCTGAGTTTAACCAGGCAGATAGCTGAGTTAGTCAGGCTGATAGCTGAGTGAACCAGGCAGATAGCTGAGTTAGTCAGGCTGATAGCTGAGTCAGCCAGGCTGATAGCTGAGTCAGCCAGGCTGATAGCTGAGTCAGCCAGGCTGATAGCTGAGCCAGCCAGGCTGATAGCTGAGTCAGCCAGGCTGATAGCTGAGTTAGTCAGGCTGATAGCTGAGTCAACCAGGCAGATAGTTGAATTAGTCAGGCTGATAACTGAGTCAAAACCCGGCAGATAACTGAGTTAGTCAGGCTGATAGCTGAGTCAACCAGGCAGATAGCTGAGTTAGTCAGGCTGATAGCTGAGTGAACCAGGCAGATAGCTGAGTTAGTCAGGCTGATAGCTGAGTCAACCAGGCAGATAGCTGAGTTAGGCTTTATAGCTGAGTCAACCAGCAGATAGCTGAGTTAGTCAGGCTGATAGCTGAGTCAACCAGGCAGATAGCTGAGTTAGTCAGGCTGATTGTTGAGTCAACCAGGCTGATAGCTGAGTTAATCAGGCTGATAGCTGAGTCAACCAGGCAGATAGCTGAGTTAGTCAGGCTGATAGCTGAGTCAACCAGGCAGATAGCTGAGTTAGTCAGGCTGATAGCTGAGTTAACCAGGCAGATAGCTGAGTTAGCCAGGCTGATAGCCGAGTCTACCAGGCAGATAGCTTAGTCAACCAGGTAGATAGCTGAGTTAGTCAGGCTGATAGCTGAGTCAACCAGGCAGATAGCTGAGTTAGTCAGGCTGATAGCTGATTCAAACCCGGCAGATAGCTGAGTTAGTCAGGTTGATAGCTGAGTCAACCAGGTAGACAGCAGAGTTAGTTAAGCTGATAGGTGAGTCAACCAGGCAGATAGCTCAGTTAGTCAGGCTGATTGCTGAGTCAACCTGGTAGATAGCTGAGTTAGTCAAGCTGATAGCTGGAGTCAACCAGCAGATAGCTCAGTTAGTCAAGCTGATAGCTGAGTCAACCAGGCAGATAGCTGAGGTAGTCAGGCTGATAGCTGAGTCAACCAGGCAGATATCTGAGTTAGTCAAGCTGAAACTTAGTCAGTTAGGCTGACAGCTGAGTTAGTCAAGCTGACAGCTGAGTTAGTCAGGCTGACAACTGAGTCAGTCAGGTTGACAGCTGAGTCAGTCAGGCTGACAGCTGTGTCAGTCAGGCTGACAGCTGAGTCAGCCAGGCTGACAGCAAAGTCAGTCAGGCTGACAGCAAAGTCAGCCAGGTTGACAGCAAAGTCAGCCAGGCTGACAGTAAAGTCAGCCAGGCTGACAGCGAAGTCAGCCAGGTTGACAGCAAAGTCAGCCAGGCTGACAGCAAAGTCAGCCAGGTTGATGCTGTACCATAGAACTGTACTCTGCCTGAGTACCAGGCAGATAGCTGAGTTAGTCAGGCTGATAGCTGAGTCAACCAGGCAGATAGCTGAGTTAGTCAAGCTGAAACTTAGTCAGCCAGGCTGACAGCAAAGTCAGCCCCGGCTGACAGCAAAGTCAGCCAAGTTGACAGAAAAGTCAGTCAGGCTGAGAGCAAAGTCAGCCAGGCTGACAGCAAAGTCAGCCAGGTTGACAGCAAGTCAGCCAGGCTGACAGCAAAGTCAGCCAGGCTGACAGCAAAGTCAGCCAGGTTGACTGCAAAGTCAGCCAGGTTGACAGCAAAGTCAGCCAGGTTGACAGCAAAGTCAGCCAGGTTGACAGCAAAGTCAGCCAGGCTGACAGCAAAGTCAGCCAGGTTGACAGCAAAGTCAGCCAGGTTGACAGCAAAGAAAGCCAGGTTGACAGCAAAGTCAGCCAGGTTGACAGCAAAGTCAGCCAGGCTGACAGCAAAGTCAGCCAGGTTGACAGCAAAGTCAGCCAGGTTGACAGCAAAGTCAGCCAGGTTGACAGCAAAGTCAGCCAGGCTGACAGCAAAGTCAGCCAGGTTGACAGCAAAGTCAGCCAGGTTGACAGCAAAGTCAGCCAGGTTGACAGCAAAGTCAGCCAGGCTGACAGCAAATTCAGCCAGGTTGACAGAAAAGTCAACCAAGTTGACAGCAAAGTCAGCCAGGCTGACAGCAAAGTCAGCCAGGTTGACAGCAAAGTCAGCCAGGTTGACAGCAAAGTCAGCCAGGTTGACAGCAAAGTCAGCCAGGTTGACAGCAAAGTCAGCCAGGTTGACAGCAAAGTCAGCCAGGTTAACAGCAAAGTCAGCCAGGTTGACAGCAAAATCAGCCAGGTTGACAGCAAAGTCAGCCAGGTTGACAGCAAAGTCAGCCAGGTTGACAGCAAAGTCAGCCAGGTTGACAGCAAAGTCAGCCAGGTTGACAGCAAAGTCAGCCAGGTTGACAGCTGTATCGTAGAACTGTACTCTTCTTTATTACGTATAATTATTTTAAGTCCATGTAAGTTTTCTTCTGATGTTTACTTTTCAATTTCATCTATACACACACACACAAGTGCGAGCACGCACGCACACACACACACACACACACACACACACACACACACACACACACACACACACATACACGCACAGAGAAGGTACACAGACACAAGAGGTCACAATTGGAAGTTGAAGTTTCAGATGAATCAAAAGGGATGTTAGGAAGTATTTCTTAAGTCATAGAGTAGTCAGGCCGTGGAATAGCCTAGAAGTGACGTAGTGGAGGCGGGAATCATACATACTTTTAAGACGAGGTTTGATAAAGCTCATGGAGCAGGGAGAGAGAGGACCTAGTAGTAATCAGTGAAGAGGTGGGGCCAGGAGCTATGACTCGACCCCTGCAACCACAAATAGGTGAGTACTACAAATAGTTGAGTACACACACACACACACACACACACACACACACACACACACACACACGCACACACACACACACACACACACACACACACACACACACGCACACATCTCACTGCAAACACCATGCTACGAACACGCACATACACGTGTACACGTTCTCATAAGTAGTGGTGTGGTCTTACTGGTGTGGTCTTTCTGGGTCTTGACCCAGCTGCAGGGTAGGTAGTGGTGTGGTCTTAGTGGTGTGGTCTTTCTGGGTCTTGACCCAGCTGCAGGGTAGGTAGTTGTACTCACCTAGTTGAGGTTGCGGGGGTCGAGTCCGAGCTCCTGGCCCCGCCTCTTCACTGATCGCTACTAGGTCACTCTCCCTGAGCCGTGAGCTTTATCATACCTATGCTTAAAGCTATGTATGGATCCTGCCTCCACTACATCGCTTCCCAAACTATTCCACTTACTGACTACTCTGTGGCTGAAGAAATACTTCCTAACATCCCTGTGATTCATCTGTGTCTTCAGCTTCCAACTGTGTCCCCTTGTTACTGTGTCCAATCTCTGGAACATCCTGTCTTTGTCCACCTTGTCAATTCCTCTCAGTATTTTGTATGTCGTTATCATGTCCCCCCTATCTCTCCTGTCCTCCAGTGTCGTCAGGTTGATTTCCCTTAACCTCTCCTCGTAGGACATACCTCTTAGCTCTGGGACTAGTCTTGTTGCAAACCTTTGCACTTTCTCTAGTTTCTTCACGTGCTTGGCTAGGTGTGGGTTCCAAACTGGTGCCGCATACTCCAATATGGGCCTAACGTACACGGTGTACAGGGTCCTGAATGATTCCTTATTAAGATGTCGGAATGCTGTTCTGAGGTTTGCTAGGCGCCCATATGCTGCAGCAGTTATTTGGTTGATGTGCGCTTTAGGAGATGTGCCTGGTGTTATACTCACCCCAAGATCTTTTTCCTTGAGTGAGGTTTGTAGTCTCTGACCCCCTAGACTGTACTCCGTCTGCGGCCTTCTTTGCCCTTCCCCAATCTTCATGACTCTGCACTTGGTGGGATTGAACTCCAGGAGCCAATTGCTGGACCAGGTCTGCAGCCTGTCCAGATCCCTTTGTAGTTCTGCCTGGTCTTCGATCGAGTGAATTCTTCTCATCAACTTCACGTCATCTGCAAACAGGGACACCTCAGAGTCTATTCCTTCCGTCATGTCGTTCACAAATACCAGAAACAGCACTGGTCCTAGGACTGACCCCTGCGGGACCCCGCTGGTCACAGGTGCCCACTCTGACACCTCGCCACGTACCATGACTCGCTGCTGTCTTCCTGACAAGTATTCCCTGATCCATTGTAGTGCCTTCCCTGTTATCCCTGCTTGGTCCTCCAGTTTTTGCACCAATCTCTTGTGTGGAACTGTGTCAAACGCCTTCTTGCAGTCCAAGAAAATGCAATCCACCCACCCCTCTCTCTCTTGTCTTACTGCTGTCACCATGTCATAGAACTCCAGTAGGTTTGTGACACAGGATTTCCCGTCCCTGAAACCATGTTGGCTGCTGTTGATGAGATCGTTGCTTTCTAGGTGTTCCACCACTCTTCTCCTGATAATCTTATCCATGATTTTGCATACTATACATGTCAGTGACACTGGTCTGTAGTTTAATGCTTCATGTCTGTCTCCTTTTTTAAAGATTGGGACTACATTTGCTGTCTTCCATGCCTCAGGCAATCTCCCTGTTTAGATAGATGTATTGAATATTGTTGTTAGGGGTACACATAGCACCTCTGCTCCCTCTCTCAATACCCATGGGGAGATGTTATCTGGCCCCATTGCCTTTGAGGTATCTAGCTCACTCAGAAGCCTCTTCACTTCTTCCTCGGTTGTGTGCACTGTGTCCAGCACTTGGTGGTGTGCCCCACCTCTCTGTCTTTCTGGAGTCCCTTCTGTCTCCTCTGTGAACACTTCTTTGAATCTCTTGTTGAGCTCTTCACTTACTTCACGGTCTTACTGGTGTGGTCTTTCTGGGTGTTGGCCAAGCTGCAGGGTAGGTAGTGGTGTGGTCTTACTGGTGTGGTCTTTCTGGGTCTTGACCCAGCTGCAAGGTAGGTAGTGGTGTGGTCTTACTGGTATGGTCTTCCTGGGCCTTGACCCAACTGCAGGGTAGGTAGTGGTGTGGCCTTACTGGTATGGTCTTTCTGGGTCTTGACCCAGCTGTAGGGTAGGTAGTGATGTGGTCTTACTGGTTTGGTCTTTCTGGGTCTTGACTCAGCTGCAGGGTAGGTAGTGTTGTGGTCTTACTGGTATGGTCTTTCTGGGTTTTGA